>PISW01008646.1:0-71125 GCA_004023785.1 Mungos mungo | reverse complement strand
CAAATAGTGTGTGTCAGATAAATATGAAAAGCCCAGATGCCATTAAATAATATTTCCTGAGTCCAGGTATCAGGTCACTTTAGAGTTACATACATCTGAAATCAATATCTTATGTCAAAACAGAAGCCCAGGAATGATAATATAGCTATCTTTTAGCACTTTTTTTTTTCTATCTTTCAACCTGGTTAAAGTTGGGAGGTAATTATCTATAGCTCCTACAAATTAAAATGAATTACAATGTATAGTTAAAGTATAGCTAACCAGTGTGAAGTAGCAAAATATAAATTTAGTGATGTATCTGTATTCTTTAGTTAAGAATAGTGGCGTAAGCATTGCCATGCCGGGAAATCTCCCTCCCTCCCAGGAAAAACACATCTTATTTATTTTTTTCAAGTTTATTTCTTTATTATGAGAGAGAGAGATAAAGGGCACATGGAAGTGGGGGGAGGGGCAGAGAGGAGAAAGAATTCCAAGCAGCCTTCAAATACTGTTGGTGCAAAGCTTGATGTGGGGCTCAAACCCATAAACTGTGAGATCATGACCTGAGCTAAATCAAGTCAGATGCTTAACTGACTGAGCCACCCATGTGTCCTTCAAAAGCATATGTTAATAATATGTAACTAATGACTTGCACAGACACACAGGATGTCCCCCAAAGTTTGCACAAAGCCTATCTTTATTTTAAAAAGCTAAAAAGTGGACATTGAATATTGGGTATTACCAAAATTAGAAACTTTGGGGCTTCAAAGTACACCATGGTGAAAATGCAAAGGTAATCTATGGAATGGGAGAAAATTTTTGCAAATCATGTATCTGATAGGGGACTTGTGTCTAGATTATATAAAGAGCAATTGCATTTCAATAACAAGAAAACAACCCAATTAAAAAACATACAGAAGGGGTGCCTGTGTGGCCCAGTCGGTAAGCGTCTGGCTTCGGCTCAGGTCATGATCTCAAGGTTTGTGGATTCGAGCCCCGCGTCAGGCTCTGTGCTGACAGCTAGCTCAGAGCCTGGAGCCTGTTTCAGATTCCGTGTCTCTCTCTCTCAAAAAAAAAAAAAAAAAAAAAAAAAAAAAAAAAAAAAAAAAAAAAAAAAAAAAAAAAAAAAACCCGGAAAAAAAACCATACAGAAAATGACCCCCATCTTCATGCACATGAGGGCAGCTGGTAGTACTGGGAAGTGGATGCATTGCTGTCTGCTGTCACTGTTAGTGATGACAGGTCTGTGGACCAGGACCTTAAAGATAGCCACAATGGGTGAAAATGATAACAATAAAAAATGGCTGCTCTGGAGGCCACAATCTGTCATCAAATTGAGTATGATTTGGGTGACTTCAATTTGCCATGTGAAAAAATCTTAAAGGCACAGAGCAAACTGAATAAGGGTTGGTTACCTTTAAAGATAATGATAAAATTCATCTAACCATCTAACCATATAGAAGCATTGAGCAAATCAAAGGCAGGACCTCATGGAAATAAGTGAAGCTAAAACTAAAATCAGAAGATCTCCAAGCAACCCTTACCCTGAAGTGACTGATGAACATAAAAATGATATTAAAAAAGATCTGTTTATATTAAAAGCTTCCCAACTGATTTATGGTGCTGGAAGTTGTGTGAAAAACAAGTGGAAATGAAAACATTAAAAAAGATATTAAAGAAATGGAAACTAGATAAAAAATTAACAAATAAAATTTGATTTTTGTAAAGACTAATCAAATTAATAAGCAAATAGTGAGACTTACCAAGAAAAAACAATAAACAATGTCAGAAATGAAAAAAGAAGAGGGTGAGGGGAAGGGGAAGGGGGATGATGGGCATGGAGAAGGGCACTTGTGGGGAAGAGCACTGGGTGTTATATGGAAACCAACTTGACAATAAACCATAAATTAAAAAAAAGAAATGAAAAAGGAGACATCACTACATATCTTATAGGCAATACCAAGAAAAAGAAGATATTACAAATTATTTTAGGCTGATATATTTAAAAATCATAACAAAATGGGAGAAATAATAAAAACAAAAATATGAGTTGACTGAAAACATTACAGTTCTCCTTTTAACTTTTAAACAAACCCAAACTATAATTTTAAAAAATTCCTATAAGAATTTGAATCTCCGTTGAGGAAAAAAGAGAATATGACCAAATTGATTTTGTGTTTAGCTTTTAAAATCTAAATAACCTTTTTTTTAAAGAACGGTTTTGGATTTATAGAAAAATTACAAAGATAGTACAGAGAGCTTCTGCGTACTCCGTAGCCAGTTTCCCCTTACTGCTAACACCTTATGCATGGTGCATTTGTCACTGCTAAGTGCCTTACTGTTAATTGAGCTCTACACTTAATTGAACTTCAATAGTTTTCCCTTAATGTCCTCTTCCTGTTCCAGAAGCCTGCCTTGGATATCACATTACCTTTAGTTGTCGTGGCTCCTCCTCCTCCAGTCTGTGACAATTTCTCAGAAATTCCTTGTTTTTGACAAAATTGACATGTTTGAGGAATATTGGTCAGATGTTTTGCAGATTGCCACTCAGGTTGGGTTTTTCTGATGATGTCCTCATTGTTAGGTTGGGGTTGTAGATTTTTAGGGAGGATGGCCACACAGGTCATTCTCATGATGTCATTTCACACATTCATACTGTCAGCAGATTTCCCCATAGAATCTGTAGCATGGTTTTATCAGGCTTACCCACTGTAAAATTACCTTTTTGCTCCTTTCCATACTCTGCTCCCCGGAGGCAAGTCACAAAGCACAGCCCACACGGAAGGGAGAGGCAAAGCTCCCTCTCCTTGAGGAAGGGGTGTCTACATAAATTACTTGGAATTCTTCTGCACAGAAAATCTGTCTTTTCTCACCGGTGTATTTATTTAATTATGTATTCAGATCAGTATGGACCCCTGGATTTTATTTTTACATTGTATTACAATCCAGTGCTATGTTATTTATTTTATTACTCAATTCGTCCCAACTTCGGTCATTCAAAATTCTTTGAACCTGACTCCTGTGTCCCATTAACATGCCTCAGGCTTCTGATTTTTAAAACACTTCCTGGCTTTCTGTTATTGCAAGATGCTCTGGGCTTATCATGTGTATTCCCTGCCCTAGACCTAGAACAGGAGATAAGAGGATCATTAAGAGAACATATGCCACAAATTTGTGTTGTGGATGTTACATTGGTGAAATGATGTAAGAAACAAAACTGGAAAATGAATGTGAAATGTAGTGGGGAAGGAAATTTTTCATGTTAGTCATATCCAGAAGGTATATCTTTAAGAATTAGGTGGACTATGGGGAAGCCTGGGTGGCTCAGTCAGTTGAGCATCCGGCTTCGGCTCAGGTCCATGATCTCACAGTTCGTGGGTTCAAGCCCTGTGTCGGGCTCTGTGCTGACAGCTAGCTCAGAACCTGGAGCCTGTCTTCAGATTCTGTGTCTCCCTCTCTCTCTGACCCTCCTCTGCTCACTCTCTCTCTCTCTCTCTCAAAAATAAATAAAACATTAAAAAAAAAAGAATTAGGTGGACTATGTACCTGAATTATCATTATGTCATCTTGTATGTTAAGACAGCAGTAAAGTCTCATGCAATACTGCAGTTAAAACCAATTCCTAAGTCCTTTACATTTCCTCCAAACTTCAAGGGTCTCCAGTCACCAAAAGGATCCATTACTAGTGGAAACACATAAAATCACAACAAAGAAATAACTAAAAACTTCTGTCTTGGAGTTATATATTTATTTCTGCCTCTACCTTATATAGTGAGCTCCATAATAGTGAAATTTTATTCATCTCTATCTTCACAGCTCACTGCTTTTGCATCGGAACTAAATAAATTAGATTACCCCATAGTTTGTCTTTGGAAACCTATTCATCAACCACACAAAGTGCATGTAGATTCTCCTGAAATGTCCTGTTCCTTCCATTTGTTGATTTTATTCTGTTCATGCAAACTGCCCTCTCACTAACACTCACCGACACTGACACTTCTCACTACTGGTTGAAATCATACACATTTTATAAGGCAACCCTTTAATCTTAAATTCACTTGGGATTTTCCCTGAATACTTGGCTTCACCCTCCCCTCCCCTGAATTCCATGACAACTTTCCTGAGTTTCTTGTTAGAGTTTTCTTATGTGCTGGTTATATCCCCTTTCCAAGGCAGAAGTTCTGAGCTGTCCTTATCAGTTCATCACTCCGTGTATTGAGTGTTTGATCTTTGCTTAAAGAACAAACAAGTCAGAAAACTGGCAATGAGCTTTATTAGAATCTACTGTAAGGTCATTCTGTGGGGTTAGGGAATCAGAAGGAAGAAGATGTGGACCTCTTCCCCTTACTTTATTGGAATAGGTTGAGAAGTAGAAGAACAGAAAATCGTACTTGATTCATGTTGAGTTTGCCTTGGGTCTTGAATAATTTTCTACATATATTGATAATCTTGAGGGAAAGTCATTGCATATGTCCGTGGCTTTGGACGAGGTGGCTTTGTAATTTTTTTACGTGCTTCCAATTCCGCAATATTGAGGCAGCAATATCTCCCATTCTCACATAGTACTTCACGTATTTCACTTGTTTTGCATATTTTCCTGCAATATCCTTGTATATATTCACCCCAGCATCTCTTAAGTTGTTCAGTTACTGTGCATATAAAGAACAATAGGCCAAGATCAGTGAGACTGAAAGGCAAATTTGGTCATGGGGGAGACAGAGGATGTTTGTAGGGATTAGGTGTATGGAAAACCCACAGGCATCTACTCATAATATCCAAGGGAGGATGCTCGAAGAAGGTAAACCTCAGTGTTTATGTCTAACTGATCACTCATATTTGTTTCCTCCTGGGTTTTGGGCTTCCACCCAATATCTGATGGACTCCACTGAAAGCATCAGGTCTTGTTGGGAAAATAAAGGAACCGAATCTTTGATTTCGGGGTATTGAACTATTACTCCATCTGGGAACCTCAGCACATCTGCCACCATTTGGGTGGTGCAGGGCACTACTTCTCCACCACTACCCCACTTCTGAAGCCCAGAGAATAGTATTTGTTACTAGGTATTTATATCCGAGTCAGACTGTGTTCTTGGGTTCCTACTCACTACCATGAACAAGAAAGACTGTCTTGTTCAGTCAGGTATTTTTTCCCTCAGTAATATTCCTCCCCTATTCTCAGCATTGCACATTTTTGCCAACACATCTTCCTTTGATTTCTATATCATCATAATAATCTTGAACTCATTTTATCCCTATGAGTCCTCATTCCTCTTCCACCTCTAGAGCAAGAATTTCTCCAATGTCCAGTCCCAGACCTTTGCTCACCTTGAGATATATTCTTTTTTTTTGTGATCCTAAATAGTGTTAGTGATCTACAGAGTTAGGATGTTCAGATTTTGGCTTCTAGGCTTATATAATCCCCTGAGATAGATCCCAGGAGATGAAGACCGAAAACAAAGATGCTGCCTCCAACCCCAGATTCTAGAATTCCTTTGACTCTTAGGAGTTTGAAAGGCTGGGCACAGACCACTACTAATTCTATAATAAGAGCTGAATATAAGATATATGCTTTTGAAAGGGGAAAGAAAATGAATTTTTAAGTTCTTAGTATAGGTCAAGCCCTATGCTGGATGATTTACAAATGTTATCAAATAAAGCCCCCATGATCCAGCTGTCATTACCTCCACAGATGAGGAAACTAAGGCTAGAGAGTCTTTACTGTTTATCCAAAGTTGAGAAGTCAGTAGATATTGAAGACATATTTCTCACTCCTGTCTGCAAAGTTTGTGCTTCTTCCACTATCTACACACTGTAGACTAAAATATATATTAGTGGAAGAAAATATGGCTAGGTGTCAGAGTAAAAACTGTATCCTAATAAATAAGGGCATCCCTAGATATTGGGCTCATTCCTTTCTATAATGACATTTTCCCAGAGGAAATTTCAGCTCTGTAGATACTTTTTTTTTTTTTTTTAAAGAACAGTACCATGGTAGAAGGCATCAGGAAGAGGAAATTTCTGGTGATGTTGGGTAGACTTCAGGCATCCCAAGGGGACTCATCTTCTCCTACCATGAGTTATGAAGTTCCCTTGGTTCTTAGAAATACTGCATCCCATTGTTGATTTGAACGAGCCCCTGGAAAGCTCTGGATTACCTGTGGGCTTCTGGAACAGCAGAATTGCAATGATCAGGAGCAGCTTCATGGCCAGGCTTCCCACAAGAGGTGGCAGCCAAGCCTCTTTGTCCAGTGACTTGCACACCATGTCACCTTCCTCAGAGACTTGGATTCTTATGCACCACAGTAGAACAGATGGTATGATATGAAGTGTGTTCCCAAACTTCTGAACTGTGGACTTTGTCCCATGTGGGCAGGCACAGGAAATTTGAGGTTACCCACTTTACCCCCACATGGAATTCAGAGACACAGCATGTTCTGCCCCATCCCTCTGATACTTTCTGGAGGCTGTAGGCTACTGGTGAGAGTAATCTGTGCTTTCTGTACTTTGGCCGTCTGCCTTGTTAGACCAAGGTAGACATGTGCTCATATCTAAGTTTGAATAAAATAATATAAACAATGAAGCGTATTCCATTTACTGCATTCAACTAAGCCTAGCATCTCTGAGTGTTGTGTCTCTCATTTCAGTCTGTCCAAATGGCAGCCCACTTTCATCCCCACATCCTAGATGTAGTTAATTACTCATAGTCAAGCAACATACAATGATAGAGAAATAATATGATGACTAAAATAAAATTTCACTTAGAAACAGCAAAAAGGGGGAGAAAAGACAGAGATAACACAGCATGTGCATTGTCCTGATAGACAATAACAAGGGTTTCTTTCTTTCCAACATAGAGGATTCTTTGATTTGTATTTTTTCCGTTCTGCACTCTGGGAAGATGCCCCTTGTCCACTGATCTCAGTGGCTCTATCTTGGAGCAGGTTGGGGGGTTCTTCTGGGAGGTGTGCTACTCTAGCAACACATTTCCTACTAGTGCAGGTTAAGGAAATTGTACAAATGGTTTTATTACCCAGGCTATGATTTCTCTGGCATTATAACTCTTTTGAAAGATAAGACTTTCCTTTGAATTGCTTTTAACCATTTTCATATCTAAGATCGATCAGTAGAACATTTTGAATAATGGAAACTCATTTTAGCTTCTAACCAGGGCACTGATATCTACAGAATAAGCTTTTGGAGATTATGCCATCTCTAAACCATCTCTAAGTTCATCCCTTAATTTAACAATCTCTCACTCAGGCTTTGGCTATAAGCATTCAATACAATAGGATCTGGACAGTGTAGATGAACTAACTACTTAAGAGTGATCTCCATGAATTTATAGTATTATCAATGTATGTTTTTGTGTGATGCCACCAGCAACACTTGTCTGTCTAAATTCAGAAATGTACATGACATTAATTGCATTAACGTAGGATTGTGGTGTCCAAGGAATTAGAGGACTAAAAGAAGAACATAGGAGTCCTAGTGATTGGCTGGAGAACTATTAAAGTAGATCATGGACTCTCTTCTGGTTAGAGAGAGAAATATAAACAAAGTGGGGCTGGTAAATAGATCTTAGAGTTTTGAAGATCAAGAGTTTATTTATCTTAACAAAATGCATTGCCTGTGCAATGGAGAGGACATTCTGTATCTAATCTGCACTGTCTTTTTCACCAATTCCTTGATTAGAAAACTCACATTCTTTTGTCCCACAGATAACATTAAGACTGCATCTTAGAAAAAGTGGTATCTCGGGGCACCTGGGTGACTCAGTTGGTTAAGTGTCCGTTTTCGGCTCAGGTCATGATCCGGCGGTTCATGAGTTTGAGCCCCAGTTGGGCTCTGTTGACAGCTCAGAGCCTGGAGCCTGCTTTGGATTCTGTGTCTCCCCATCTCTGTCCCTCCTCTGCTCATGCTCTGTTTCTTTGTGTCTCTCAATAATAAACATTAAAAAACAACAACAACAAAAAGCCTCCTAACAAAGAACAGTCAGGGACCAGATTGCTAAACTGGTGAACTCCCCTAAACATTTGAAGAATTAACGCCAATCCTTCTCAAACTCTTCCAAAAAAGTTGAATAGGAGGGAACACTTTCTAACTTATTCTATGAGTCCAGCATTACTCAGATACTGAAACCAAACAGATACTATAAGAAAATTATAGACTGAGATCCCTCATAAATATACCTGAAGAAATCATTTAAAAAATAATAGAAAAATGAACCAATAGCATATTTGAAGGATTATACACCATGACCAAGTGGGATTTATCCCAGGAATGCAAGAAGGGTTCATCATATGAAATGCAGTCAGTATAAAACTCCACATTAATAGAATGAAGATAAATAACTTAACTTGGTCATCACAATTAATGCAGAAAAAGCATTTGACCAAATCTAGCACCTTTTCAAGATTAAAAAAAAAATCAGTAAGCTAAGAATAGAAGGGACTTCCTCAACATAACAACCCTCACAGCTAACATAATACTCAAGGGTGAAAGATTGAAAGCTTTTCTTCTAAGATCAGGAACAAGACAAGAATGTGTGCTTTCACACTTCTATTTAAATTCTAGCCAGAGCAGTTCTATGAGAAAAAGAAATAAAAAGCATCAAAATTGAAAAGGAAGAAGTAAGACTGTCTTTAGTCACAGAGAACATAATCTTATATGTGGAAAATTCTAAATGATTTACAGAAAAA
The DNA here is from genome assembly GCA_004023785.1 of Mungos mungo. NCBI lineage: Eukaryota > Metazoa > Chordata > Mammalia > Carnivora > Herpestidae > Mungos > Mungos mungo. The sequence goes on along the minus strand of PISW01008646.1, from coordinate 62,447 downwards.
AGCATTAGAGCTAATTAATGAATTCAGTGAAGTTGTAGGATACAAAATCTACCATAGAAACCTGTTACATTTCTGTGCACTATTAATGAACAAGCTGAAATGGAAATTAAGAAAACAATTCTATTTACAATAGCATCATAAAGGATAAAATACTGAGGAATAAATTTAAACCAAGTAGGGTTAAGACTTGAGTCTTGAGAACTCCAAAACATTGAAGAACAAGTAAAAAGACATTTGTGTTCATGAGTTAGAAAACATACTTTATTTTATTTTATTTTTTATTATTAAATTTTTTAAAAATTTATTTATTTTTGAGAGAGACAGACAAGCACAAGTGGGGAGGGGCAGAGAGAGAGGGAGACACAGAATCTGAAGCAGGTTCCAGGCTCTGAGCTGTCGGCACAGAGCCTGATGCAGGGCTCGAACCCATGGGTCGTGAGATCATGACCTGAGCTGAAGTCAGATGCTCAACTGACTGAGCCACCCAGGCGCCCCAGAAAGCATATTTTAAAGATGTCAATAGAACTCAAAGTGATTTACAGATTTAATGCAACCCCTAGCAAAATCTCATAGTATTTTTTTCAAAAATGTAAAAACTCATCCTCAAATTGATATGGAATTTCAGGAACCTCAAATAGGGGAAAACAATAGTATAGAACAAAGTTGGGAGACTCAGACTTCTCAGTTTCAAAACTTACTGCAAATCTACAGTAATCAACACCATGTGGTCCTGGCATAAGGACAGATATATAGACCAATGAAAAATAGAATTAAGAGTCCCGAAATAAGCCCTCACATTATCGTCCATTTATTAAAAAATTTTTTATGTCTTTATTTTATTTTGAGAGACAGAGACAGAGAGAGAGGGAGACACAGAATGTGAAGCAGGCTCCAGGCTCTGAGCTGTCAGCATAGAACCCGATGCAGGGCCCGAACCCACAAATTGCGAGATCATGACCTGAGCTAAAGTCAGCCGCTTAACCGACTGAGCCACCCAGGTGCCCCTATGGTCCATTGATTTTTGACAAGGGTGTCAAGACCATTTCATGGGGAAAGATTAGTCTCTTTAAGAAATTGTGCTAAAAAAAAAAAAACTGGATATTCACATGTAAAAGAATGAAATTGGACCTTTATCTTGCATCATTTACAATTACTAACTTAAAATTCACCAAAAACCTGACTTAAGATGTAAATCTATAAACTTAGAAGAAAACAGGGAGAAATCTCTATGACTTGGATTTGGCAATGATTTTTTAAATATGGCACAAAAAATAACAGGCAACAAATTAAAAAAAGATAAACCTGATTTTATCAAAATTAAAAACTTTTGTGCATCACAGAGCACTATCAAGAAAGTAAAAGTACACAGGATGGGGAAAAATTTACCAATTATATATATAATAAGAGTTTTATATTAATATATAGGGGTGCCTGGGTTCCTTAGTCAGTTAAGCATCTGACTTGATTTTGGCTCAGGTCATGATCTCATGGTTTGTGAATTTGAGCCCCACATCAGGCTCTGTGCTGACAGCTTGGGATTCTCTCTGTCCTTCTCTCTCTGCCCCTCCTCTGCTTGTGCACGTGAGCTCTCTCTCTCTCTCTCTCTCTCTCTCTCTCTCTCAAAATAAATAAACTTAAAAATAGAATACATAAAGAGCTACAACTCAAAAACACAGACAATCCAATTCAATTTAAAAATGGGCAAATGATTTGAAAACAAATTCCTTCAAAGAAGATATACAAATGGCCAATAAGCACACGAAAACATGCTCAGTGTCTCTAGTCATTAGGGAAATGCAAATCAAAACCAAAATGAGATACCACTTCACACCTACTGATATGGTTAAAAAATTTTTTTAAAAAGGAAAATAAGTGTTGGTGAGGATGGAGAAGTTGAAACTTTCATGCCTTGTTGACTGGCATGTAAAGTTGTGCAGTCACTGTGGAAAAGAGTTTGGTGCTTCATCAAGAAGTTAAACCCAGAATTAAGCATAAGATCCAGCAATTCTGACTGTGTACCTAAAAACTTGAAAACAAGGATGGAAGCAGATACTTGTACATGAATGTGTATAGCAGTCACAATCACAATAGCCATAAGGTGGAAATAGCCCACATGTCATCAACAGAAGGCTGGATAAACAAAATGTGACACACACATACAATGGAGTATTATTCAACCATAAAAGGAAAGCGAAGAAATAAAAGTTCTGATTATGTGCCTTAAGATGGATAAATCTTGAGGATACTCTGTTAAGCAAAATAAGCCAGACATAAAAGGACAAATATTTATGATTCCACTGATATGAAACTTCTAGAACAGGCAAATTCAGAAAGTGTATATTACAGGTTACCAAGCCCTGAAGGGAGCAGAAAATGGGATATTTCTGCTTAGTGGTTACAGAGATCGTTTGGAGATGATGAAAAGGGTTTGGAACAGTGGTGATGGTTGCACATTGTGACTGTATTTAATGCCACTGAATTGTACACTTAAAAATGGTTAAAATGGGTGGTTCCATCAGTTAAGCGTCCGACTCTTGATTTTGACTCAGGTCATGATCTCACAGTTTGTGGGATCAAGCCCCACGTGGGGCTCCCACACTGTCTAACAATGCGGAGCCTGCTTGGGGTATTCTCTCCTTCTCTGTCCCTCTTCTGCTGTGCTCTGTCTCTCTCTCTCTCAAAATAAATAAACATTTAAAAATGGTTAAAATGGAAATTTTATCTTATATATATTTCACCACAATAAAAAAAGGATATATGTATTTTTTACCAGATATACCTTGTCTTTGAGAAAATTATTTAGATATTTTAATTTTATTTTAATATATTTAACGTCCTTTATCTTTATTATTTTATTTATCCCATTAGAATTTAAGTGTGTGTATGTGTATGTTCTGTAACAGAATATTGGGTAACTCTAAGCTACCTGATTTTCACGAAGTCAGAAGTCTCCAGTTGGGGGAAATGTATACGTAGATTACCCTCTGACCATTCATTTCATTTTTTCAAAAAACTTCAACTCTGTGAACCATTGATAGGCATACAAAAAAACGTAAAAAAAAGAAAGGCCAGTTGGCTTGAATGAGGACTCTCTCCATTCAGGTCATACAGTAGTTTTTCATAGGAATATGTTTTACATCAAAAGAAATTGACATGGAAGAAATCCTTATTTGCCTTATTTGGCGGCAAATGTAAATTTAAGAGAAGTTACCTCTGAGATCCCAAGGGTCATCTCTCTTCACCTTTGCCTCCAGTCTTTATACGGTACAAGCCCTAGTTAAGGAATTGGTTTTATTCTTTATAGTCCTCCTGTGGACAGGAATTTGCTTTATAGGTGACTTGTGGAATCATCTGTAAGTACCAAATAAGAATAATCGGTTAAGTCTGAGTAGTCAAGAGAAGTATGTAAGGTTTTGTATTGTTTAAGTTTTATTTTTGAAGTTCTGTGATAAGTTAATAACTATCTTATGGTAAGCATAACCATAGTTATGGGTCTTAAAAGTGAAAACAAATAAGTAATAACTAAAATAAATGTATAAATACTTAAATAAAACTGAAATATATAATATTCTTGTCATCAGGAGAAAATATAATCTATCCAATGGAAACTAAGATACAAGAAATAAGTAGGGCATAACCAGAAGACAGGAAAAAGTTCTAGTATACAAGAAACTGTAATACATTCACCTGGTTTAAACCCACTAATCAAATGACAGAGATGCATTGTTGGATTAAAAAACGATTCCGGGGTGCCTGGGTGGCTCAGTCTGTTGAGTGTCTGACTTCTGATTTCACCTCAGGTCATGGTCTTATGGTTCGTGGGATCAAGCCCCACATCGGGCTCTGTGCTGACAGCACGGGGCTGCTTGAGATTCTCTCTCCCCCTCTCTTTATCCCCCTCCAGCTTGCATGCATGCATGTGGTCTCTCTCTCTCTCAAAATCAATAAATAAACTTAAAAAAAGATTCCAGCAATATTAGACTATAAGACACATGGAGAGTAGACTTTCATTAGTGGAGATATAGTAGAATAGATCTTGAATAATGCATCTGGTGAAAACAACCCTCAAAGTTGGACAAATTAAGAGAAGGAATTATTACCACATTGTCCAGCTGTCAAAAACAAGGAATTTGAACAGGCCAAAAATTAAGGAAGAGTGGAAATCCTGGAAGATAAAGAATCACCATTTTGATGGGATGTATAAAGTCAAGACCCAGTCTTACATGAGGCATATAATATACATCTTATAAACCTTATGTTTATACATCTTAAAACTTGATGTTTAACTCCTTAAGGCATTTCAAGTTACTGTTTATGAGTGGTGTAAGATAGGGATCCAATTTCATTTTTCCCCATGTGTTTACCCAGTTTTTCCTGTACCATGCTGAAGAGAGTATCCTTTCCTGATTGGATATTCTTGGCTCCCTTGTCCAGTGTTAGTTGATTGTATATGTGGGGGTTTAATTCTGGGCTTCCTATTCTGTTCCCTTCTATAAATCCATGACTGTGTGTTATCTTTCCATTTGTATGTCTTTTATTTCTTTTAATGAGGTCTTATAGTTTTCACTGTATGGATCTTTCGTTTTCTTGGTTAAATTTATTACTAGGTATTTTATTATTTTAGTGCTATTATGCATGGGATGGTTTTATTTCTTTTCAGATGATTTGCTGTAAGTGTATAGAAACACAACTGATTTTTCTTTGTTGATTTTATATCCTGCAAGTTTACTGAATTCTTCTATTAGTTATAACAGGGTTTGTCGTTGTTGTTGTTGTTGTTGTTTTTGAGTCTGGGTTTTTTATATATGAGATCATATCATCTTTAAATAATGACAATTTTTGGTAGTTTCATTGTAATGTATCTTGGAGAAAGTTTCTCCAATGAGATGGTAGGGTGCAAAATGACATGCTAAAGAGGTAGAAATCAGCTTTGAGGTTATCTTCTAGCTTTGAGTGATATGGGCTGTGGCCTCGGAAGCAGCAGAACTGCCTTTGATGTGTGACTGTGTTTGTGCAAGATCCCCTCCTCCACGAATCTCAGAGTTGTCATATTTAAATGGGAAAAGCTTATACATCTCTGAGCCTACATGTTTTAGAGTTTTATAGGTGCCAGAAACTGTGTTGTTCTTTATACCTTATGTATTTTAATTTTTAGAGTGATTCTAGGAGGCAGGTGTAAGTATCTGTCTTACCAGTGAAAACATTGAGGGAGAGGCCACATGATGAGTAAAAGCGGTAAGGAGCAGCTCTAGATATAACATTAGATGTGTTTGTCTCCGATTTCCTCAGCTTTAATCATGTTACCATGTTATTACACAAGACTTTTCTGTTTTTATTTTTAAAAATTTTTTAATGTTTATTTTTGAGAGACAGAGGCAGAGCATGAGAAGGGGAGGGGCAGAGAGAGAGGGAGACACAGAAAGTGAAGCAGACTCCAGGCTCCAAGCTGTCAGCCCAGAGCCTGATGTGGGACTTGAACCCACAAACTGTGAGATCATGACCTGAGCTGAAGTTGGAAGCTTGACCAACTGAGCCACCCAGGCGCCCCGCACAAGACTTTTATTTAATGGCATGTGTATCAATGTGCTTGGCACATTGTGGATTCTCATACAATGAAGGCTCCTTTTCTCCCCAAAATCCCAAAGCAGAGAAAGGCTATTTGCCACCTAAGTTCAAGCATGGGGTGAAGAAGGACTGGATGTCGGGGAAGAGGACTGGAGGGTTAACTTTCAGGCTGCAGAACTATGATGATATTTCTTATGATCACAGTGATCATAGCTCCAAGGTGTTTTCAAGGTAGCGATTAAGGTGATTACTGAGGGGAGAGCACAGTGAGTTCTGCCAGGAGCCTTCAAAATCCCATCTGGCTATTCAGTGAGACCCTATGAGCCTAGCCTCAGTCACCCTCTTCTCTGCATGGTAATGAGCTTCCCCCCAGGTGAAACATGGCTTATAACCACCATACCCATGCAGAGTGGCCATGGTCCAGTGGGCAGGGCCCCCAGGAACTGTGCCTTTCTGGTCTTCCCCAAGGAATCAGCAGCCTGCTATGGCTAAGTCCCTATGCTGTGGATACATTTGAATCTATTACTCCAGCAACCTTCAAAGTACCCTGAGTAGGAGTAAATATCTTCTTCATTCTTCAAGTTCATAAACTTAGGCTCAAAGGTGAGAAATCAATTCTCCCCAGACTGAATGGATTAATAGATGGTGGGATTATGAATGCCATCATAGATGTCTGACTATAGGTTTTTTCTATTGTCCTCCTTGCTGAAGTGACTTGCTTCTTCTGATCCTACTTTCCGCGTGTGATTTCATGAGTTCTGCCTACAGTGAGAGCCGTAGGCACAAAAGGCAATGATGTCCTGCTAGTTTGGGATGACCCAGCCCTTAAGTTTCCTCTGTTGGATAACACAGATCGTAGATGGATCTGATTGAAGAAGCAGAGGCCAATCTGCTAGAGATGATCTAGAATGAGTAAGAGTGAAGTTTCAGCAACATCCAAAAATCCTCCAGGCTCTCAAGAAACCCGTTTACTTATTCAACAAATTCTAATATAGAATCTAGTTAGGGGACAGGAAGAAAGAGAGAAATAGAAAAATGTCCCTTTGCTTGAATAACATTTCAAAATCTAGTTAGAGGAGAAGACATACAAACAGACACATAGAATATTATGTGACATGATGACAAATTCCATGTAAGCCATAATAATGGAGAACAAGAGGTGACAGTAGTTCTGTATTGGGTGGAGCGGTGTGGTTATCAATGTTCTCTGGAAAATGATAAAGATTTTTCTGCGTAGGAGTCAGTGGTGAGAGAAGAGTACGTACAAAAACTCAAATTCAGAAGCACCCCAGTGGGTTCAAATCAATCACAATTAGGTGTAGGTGGCAAGAAGTGTAGGATGGCCCTCCAGGGAGTGAGAGGAGATAAAACTGGAAATGTAATCTAGGATCTGAACATGAAGAACAGTGAAGGCTGGACCGAAATGTTGGCTAGGTTGCTGTGGGCAATGATGCCAGAGGAGAGTTTGCTAATTAAATTTGTGTCAGAAAAATCAGTGGAGAGGATGTACGAGTGTGTGTATGGAAGAAGGGCATAGCTATGAACAGGAAGGCTCTTGCAATAATTCCAGGGGACATCCTGAGAGCCGAGTCTTTACTCTAGCGGTGGAGATAGAAGCCATGGTACATATTGCAGGTGGAAGATTTACATAGACATATTAGTAATGGGAGGTGGGGTCAAGCGAAGATGTAAAAGGGTAGTGCGACTGCACTCATGGACTTTCACCAATGTGTTCTTTCATTTTTGGTTCTCCACATTAAATATTTGGCCTCTTGTGAACTAAGCATATATAGAATATTTTTTTAATTTTTTTTTTACCATTTATTATTTTTTTGAGAGAGAGAGAGAGAGAGAGAGAGATAGATCATGAGCTAGGGAGGGGCAGAGAGAGAGAGGAACACACAGAATCTGAAGCAGGCTCCAGGCTCTGAGCTGTCAGCACAGAGCCCAACGCGGGGCTTGAACCCATGAACTGTGAGATCATGACCCAAGCTGAAGTTGGACACTTAATCGACTGAGCCATCCAGGTGCCCCAGGACCTAATCAACTTTTGAAACAGATACAGATGTTTTGTTTGTATTTTCTAGAATATTTTATAAATGAAGTCATATGGTATGCAACCTTTTCTTCCCGGCTTCTTTCATCCAGGATACTCATTTGGAGACTCATTCATATTGTTGTGTGTATCACTGATTATCCCTTTTATAGATATGTAACAATATGTTTAATCCAATCACTCCAAAATAGACATTTTGATTATTTCTAGATACTAGCTATTTTAAATAAAGCTGCTGTTGATCATTTGTATGCAAGTCTGCATGTGGGCAAATGCTTTCATTTCATTTTGGTAAATACATAGGTGTCGAATGACTAAGTCATGCAGCAGATGTATATTTTACTTACTAAGAAACTACCGAATTATTTTTCAGATAGTCGTACCATTTAACATTCCCTCAAGCAATAGATGAGAATGCATTTTCCTCTATATCTTCACCAACACTTGGCATGTTCAGTTTCTTCTTTATTTTTTTAAGTTTTAGTCATTTTTGTGAATGTGTTATTTCATTGTGATTTTTATATCATTTTCCCAGTGATGAGAAATATTGATCATCTTTTCATGTAATATTTGCCATCCACATAACTTCCTGGTGAAGGACTTGTTTAAATCTTTCCCCCACGTTTTGATCAGGTTTCCATTCTCATTATTATTAAATTCTGAGTTTCCTTCACGTATTCCAGATACAAGAACTTGTTGGATATATGATTTGCAAATATTTTCTCCAAGTCTGTGGCTTGTCTTTTCATTATTTTAGTAATTATTTTTTTATTTTGATGAAATCCAGTTTATTATATTTTTATTTAATAGTTTGGGCCTTTTTGTGTCATAATTAAGAAATTGTTGCTAAACCCAAGGTCACATACACATATCTATTTTTCAGAAGAAAACTTATAGAAAGAAGTTAAAAAAATTTTTTTTATGTCTTTTATTTATTTTTGAGAGACAGAGAGAGACAACGCGAGCAGGGGAGGGTCAGAGATCGAGGGAGACACAGAATCCGAAGCAGGCTCCAGGCTCCGAGTTAGCTGTCAGCACAGAGCTTGATGCAGGGCTTGAACCCATGAACCGTGAGATCATGACCTGAGCCGAAGCCGGAAGCCAGACGCTTAACTGACCGAGCCACCCAGGCGCCCCTAGAAAGAAGTTTTATAATTTTACTTATTTCATTTAAATCTATGGTCAGTTTTTGAGTAAATTTTTAAATGGTGTGAGGTCAGAGTCAAGAGTCATTTTGTTTTCACTTGTAGCTATCCAGTTGTCCCAGCACCATTACTGACGATATCCCCTATTGAATGTGTGGGTCTCTCTATTTCTGCACTCTCCATTTTGACGGATCTGTGTATTGTAAACCAACATCATGATTTCTTTATTACTAGAACTATTTTTGCATCCAGCACTTCTGTAATGTTATTTTTCACATCTAAATATTTATTCCAGTTGAACTTATTTATTTGTACAGAGGATGTGAGGTATGGGTGAAATTTTATTGATTGCCCAGTAAGTGACCAATTCCCATTTGTTTCTTGCTGATTTAATATACCACCTTAATTATTCATTAGATTCATAATTACACTTTCCTGACAACTTCCACATATATCACGCCGCTGTATTGCTGCTGATGACTACAGTCATCATGTTGTACATTACCTCCCTTGTACTTACTTATCTTACAATTAAGTAAGTTTGTACTTTTGAACACCAATTCCTCCTCCTCTCATCTTCACCTCTGGTAACCATGAATCTGATGTCTTTTTCTATGAGTTTGATTTTTTTTCGATCCCACATATAAGTGAGATCATACAGTGTTTGTCTTTCTCTGTTTGACTTCTTTCACTGAGCATAATTCCCTATACCGCATTTTCTTTGTCCACTGATATGTTGATGGCCACTTAGGTTGTTTAGCTAATTGTGAATAGGCTATTCACATCTTAGCTCTTGTGAATAGTGTGGAAACAATATCCACAATGCCAACTCTTTGAGATCCTAATTTCAGTTCTTTTGGATCAATATCCAGAAGTGGGATTTCTGGGTCATACAGTAGTTCTATTTCTGTTTATTTGAGGAACATCCACAGTGTTTTCCATAGTGGCCACACCATTTCTCATTTCCACCAGTAGTTTGTAAGGGTTTTAATTCCTCCACATTCTCACTAACACTGGCCTTTTGTTTTTTTGACAATAGCTGTCCTGACAGATGTGAGATAATATATCATTGTAGTTCTTTTAAAAAAATTTTTTTTAAAGTTTTAATGTTTTTTTTTGATAAAGAAAGACAGAGCATGAGCGGAGGAGGAGCAGAGAGAGAGGGAGACACAGAATCGGAAGCAGGCTCCAGGCTCTGAGCTGTCAGCACAGAGCCTGACGTGGGGCTCGAACTCATGATCTGCGAGTTCATGACCTGAGCTGAAGATGGATGTTTAACTGACTGAGCCACCCAGGCATCCCTAAAAAAATTTTTTAAGTGCTTTTATTTATTTTTGAGAGAGAGAGAGAGAGAGAGAGAGAGAGAGAGAGAGAGACAGAGTGCGAGTGGGGGAAGGGCAGACAGAGAAGGAGACACAGAATCTGAAACAGGCTCCAGGCTTTGAGCTGTCAGCACAAAGCCTGATGCGGGGCTCAAACCATCAAACCATGAGATCATGACCTGAGCCAAAGTTGGATGCTCAACTGACTGAGCCACCCAGATGCCCCTCATTGTAGTTCTGACTGGTATTTCCTTGATGAATAGTGATGTTGAGCATTTTTTCACATACCTGTGACCATTTATATGTATTCTTTGGAGAAATGCCTATTCATTCCTTGGCCCGCTTTATTTATTTGTTTGTTTGTTTATTTCCTTAGCCCATTTTATTTATTTATTAATTATTATTATTATTTTAAGACTTTGTTTTATTTTGGGGTGCATCCAACTCCTGATTTCGGCTCAGGTCAGGATCGAACCCGGAGGGAGGCTCTGTGCTGACAGTGCAGAGCCTACTTGGGATTTTCTCTCTCTCTCTCTCTTTCTTTGCTCCTCCCCTGCTCACGCTCTCTTTCTCTCTCAAAATAAATAGATAAAGTTTTAAAAAGTTTAAAAAATTAAGAAAAGATTTTATTTTATTTCAGGTTATCTCTACACCCAACATAGGGCTCGAACTCACAACCCCGAGATCAAAAGTTCCATGCTCCACAAACTGAGCCAGCCAGGCACCCCTTCCACAGCCCATTTTCTTTTTTTTTTTTATATTTTATTTTATTTTATTTTTTAACACAATTTATTTTTTGTAACATATGCAATTATTTCCCATCATTTACAATACAGTAGTTACAATGACACTCCAAACAGAAAAGCAAAGTAAAAAATCAAATCCCCAACTTCTATTTCATGTAATTAGACTTACACAGAAATTAGAAGGTTAAGTAACAACTAGTTAATCACCTAATTTCACAGCTATCTGAAGTGGCGATCGTTATATAGCAGCTTATCTATGATACATTCAAGATTAATGATACAATTTATTACTTGTCCATAAGCTAAAACACAGCCTGCTTAATACCTTTCCTTAAATTCCACCTCTATACTACAGTATACTTGAGGTCCATGCAAAAAAGTAGCTACCTTTTATATAGGAAATGGATGATTAAATCTTTGGTGTTGTAAAAGCAACTTCATTTAAACATAACCACCCCCACCACCAAAAAAAGAAGAGGAAAAAAAAAAAAAAAGAAAATAATAAGTGAAAAACCCAAGACACACTTCCTAGGGGAAAAAAAAACCAGCATGTAATTTCTGTCCTTGACAGAATGTATTAAATAAGCAAACACCCCAACAAGCAAAACAAGTACTACAATATAAAAATTAAAAAAAAAAAGAAAACCCTCTCACATGCATAAATGAAAGATTGCACACAAAGAACTCACATCTTTTCAAGCTTCAATAGCAAATATTCTGCTACTATGTATTAAATACTGCATGGTTTGCCCAAGCTAAGATGAAACCACATCATGAATCAATAAGCATTTTGCATTTCCTTTCATTATCTACTCAAAGTCATGCCTACTGCACCTCTAAACATTTCATTAAATCCAGTGATACAGCAAACACTCCCAAAATAACCTTAGGTTGTACTGCAGTTTCACTTAACAGTGTATAAAATGCTGTGTTGTCATAGCCCATTTTCAAATCAAGTTGTTAGTTGCATTTTTGGGGGGGGCTGTTGAGTTGTAGGTCTTCCTTATATATTTTGGAAATTAATTCTTTTTAAAAAGTATATTTATTTATTTTGAGGGAGGCAGACCATGAGCCAGGAGCGGGGGAGGGGGGCAGAGAGAGAGAGACCATCCCAAGCAGGCCACTGCACTGTCAGCCCAGAGCAGAGCTTGTAAAGTGGGCTCTGTGCTGACCCGAGAGAGCCTGATGCAGGTCTTGAAGCCATGAGCTGTGAGATCATGACCTGAGCCAAAGCTGGACGTCCAACCAACTGAACCACCCAGGTGCCCCTGTACAGAATATTTTTAGTTTGATGTAGTGTCCTACTTTTCTATTTTTGCTTTGTTATCTGTACTTTTGATGTCATATCCATGAAGTCATTGCCAAGACCAATGTGGTGAAGACTTCCTCTATATTTTCTGCTAGAAGCTTTACAGTTTCCAGTCTTACATTCAAGTCTTTAATCCATTTTCAATTAATTTTTGTGTGTGGTATAAGTTAAGAGTCCAAGTTCAGCCTTCTGCAAGGGGATGCATAGCTTTCTCAAACCATTTGTTGGGGGTTTTATTTTTCTCCATCATATATTCTTGGGACCCTTGAAGATCTTGAAGATCAATTATTGACCATATATATATATATACATGGATTTATTAATGAGCTTTCTAATTCTGTCTTTATGCCAGTACCAAACAGTTTTAATTACTGTAGCTTTTTAATATGTTTTGAAATCAAGAAGTGTGATGCCTCCAGTTTTGTTCTTTTTTCTCAAATTGGTTTAGCTATTCATTTGTTCCCTATGAATTTTATAATTGATTTCTACCTCTGTGAAAAATGCCATTAAGATTTGATAGGAATTGCATTAAGTCTATAGATTGTTTAAGATCTCTGGGGATGCTAATGGGAGTGTCTCCCATCTGGATCTTGAACCCTTAGGCTGACAGTCTGTGGCTATAAGGGACCTGGAACCAAAGATAGGGCCCCTTTAGAAACTCCAGGGGCACAGACGGGAGTGTCTCCTGCCAGGTCTTTGTGCCAGCAAGAAAGTTCGTGGACTATGGCTGGATGGGTAGAATCCAGTTACAGGGTCCTTTCAGAATCTGTGATCTGACTGAGTTCGGCATATGACCTCCAGCGGTTTCCAGATGATGGCTGGCAGAGGCTCGAGCAGGTTCTCCGGGCACTTTCTGGGTGCACAGCCAGGACCAAGTTCTGTATGACAATTGTCCTATGCATGAGTGGGTGTGACTCTACCAGGCTCTTTGATATGTGGCACTGGTGCCAGGACCAAGCAGAATGGGGCTGTAGATAAGTCCTTAGAGGTTGGAGCTTTTTCCTGGTCTGTAGCTGGGACCAGGACTGGTGAGTCAGTTGCCTGGATGTTGGCCAGTGTCCTTAAAACAGCTCTGCTCCGTCTTTGACTTTACCGGTGTTTCACAATCTCTTACCCGGATCCCAAAGCTCCCACAAAGGCATTTTTATCCATGATGGATGTCAAATTCTTGTTCACGGGGGATGTGAGAGGGCGATGTTTTATTCAGCCATCTTACTGATGTCATTTCCTGTTGACTTTTAAGAGTTCTTTGTATATGTTGGATACCAGTCCTTTATCAGATATGTGTTTGCAAATATATTCCCTTATTCTAGAGCTTATTTTTTTCATTCTCCTAAAAGTGTTTTTCACAGAGCAGCAGTTTATAATTTTAACTACATCCATTACATCGTTTTCTTTCATGGATCATGCTTTTGGTGTTGTACGTAAAAAGCCATCACCATGGGGCGCCTGGGTGGCTTAGTTGGTTAAACATCCGACTTTGGCTCAGGTAATGATCTTGCAGTCTGTGAGTTCGAGCCCTGCGTTGGGCTCTGTGCTGATAGCTCAGAGCCTGGAGCCTGCTTCGGATTCTATGTCTTCCTCTCTCTGCCCCTCCTTCACTCGTGTGTGTGTGTGTGTGTGTGTGTGTGTGTGTGTGTAACGTGGTAGGAAGAGAGAAAGAGAAAGACAATTAAAAATATACAGTTGACCCTTGAACAGCAGGGCTTTGAACTGCATGGATCTACTTATAGGTGGCAATGACATGACATGAAAACTACAATTAGCCCTCATGACCATGGATGACATCCTAAACAGGTATTAGCAAGCGAATTCAAGCAGTATAGAAATAATGTAATGCACCAATAGTTAGTAGTGTTATTCTGGGAATGTAGGAATATTGTAAAAGGAAACGTATGTAGAATTGTTGAGAATATTTTCTTGTTATTACTTTGCAATCTGCAGCATCTGGGGTGATACTGTTTGTTTCATTCCTAACATGACAATTTGTGTTTCTTTTTTTTCCCCTCTTTGTCAGTCTTGCTAGAAATTTGTCATTTTTATCGATCTTTTCAAAGAAGCAGCTTTCTGTTTCACCAATTTTCTCTATAGTTTTTCTGTTTTCAGTTTTATTGATTTCTGCTCTTTATTGTGTCCTATCTTTTGGTTGACTTGGGTTTAATTTGTTCTACTTTTTCTAATTTCTTCAGGTGAGAATTTAGATTATTAATTTGACACTTTCACTCTTTTCTAATTTAAGCATTTATTATTCTAAATTTCCTTCTCAGCAATGATTCAGCACAAATTCCCAACCGTTGAATTTTCATTTTCATTCATTTTAGTGTATATTTTATTTCCTTTGAGAAACTTATTTCTTTTAGCTAGAAATATGTCGTGTAGCTTCTGAGTGTTTAGAGATTTTCCTGTTTTATTTTTTTAAATTTCTAGTCATATTCCATTGTGGTCAATCATAGAGGGAACAGACTTTGATTTCCAATTCCTTTTAACCAGCTGAGTCTTGTTTTATGGACTAGGGTACAGTCTGTCTTGGTCTATGGCCAATGAGAGCTTGAAAGAAATATTTATGCTGTTGTTGTTGGGTGGAATGGTCCATAAATACTGCTTAGATCCTGTTGTTAGTGATGTATTGAGTTTCTCTACTGATGTTAATGATTTTCTTTCTTGTTGTTGTCAGTTGCTGAGAAGGAGTGGGGATGTCCCTGAATATAGTTGTATATTATCTATATCTTCTTTTTAACTCTTGCAATTATTTCTTCACATAGTTTGCAGCTTTGTTGCTTAGAGCATTCACATTAGATTTGCTCTGTTTTGGTGAAAAATTTTTATCATTATCTAGTGACTTCTCTAATTCATATCATCTTCTTGGCTCTGATGTCTTTGTCTGATATTAATATAGTCACTCTTGTTATTTTTTAAATTAATGTTTGTATGGTATATCTTTTTCTATTCTTTTGCTTACAACCTAATTGTATAGTTAAATTTGATGTAAGTTTCTTATAGAGAGCATATGTTTAGATTATTGTTTAGTATGCCTTCATAATCCATATCTTTTAATTTGAGTATTTAGATAATTTAAATGTAATAATTTAAATATAATTAATAATATGGTAAGGCTTAAATATTTCATATTATTTTATTTCCTTTCTTATTTTATTTATGTCTTCCTCTTTCCTGCCATTCTGTGAATTATTTGAACATTATTTTGAAGTCAATTTTTATTTATCTATGGTATTTTTGAGTGTATTTCTAATTATAGCTTTTGTAGTGATTGTGCTCAGCATTACATTTATATCCATAACTTACCAGTCTAATGAGAAATCAAGTATAAAAATAAAATTAAAATATAAAACACAAAAATAAATTCAAAATGGATTAAAGACCTAAACATGAGGCCTGAAACCATAAAAATTCTAGAAGAGAGCACAGGGAATAATTTCTTTGACATTGGCCATAGCAACATTTTCTAGATACGTCTCCTGAGGCAAAGGAAATAAAAGCAAAAGTAAACTTTTGGGATTATATCAAAATAAAAAAGCTTCTGCACAGCAAAGGAAACAACCAACAAAACTAAAAGCAACCTCCTGAATTGGAGACAGTATTTGCAAATGACATATGTGATATGTGATAAAGGGCTAGTATCCAAAATATATAAAGAACTTATGAAACTCAACTCCCAAAAAACAAATAGTCCAATTTAAAAATGGGCAGAAGACAGGAAGGGACATTTCTCCAAAGAGGACATGCAGATGGCCAATGGGCACATGAAAAGATGTTCAACATCACTTATCATCAGGGAAATGCAAATCAAAACTACAATGAGATATCACCTTACATCTGTCAGAATGGCTAAAATAAAAACAAAAAATACAAGAAACTAGTATCGATGAAGGTGCCAAGGAAAAGGAACCCTTGTGTACTATTGGTGGGAATGCAAACTGATGCAGTGTGGAAGCTCCTCAAAAAATTGAAAATAGAAATACCCTATGATCCAGTAATTGCACTACTGAGTATTATTTACTCCCAAAATACAAAAACACCAGTTCAAAGGGGTACATGCACCCCTGTGTTTATTGAAGCATTCTATACAATAGCCAGCTTATGGGAGTAGCCCAGAGTGTTCAGTGTTCATTGATGGATGAATAGATAAAGGAGATGTGGCACATATATATCCAGTGAAATATTAGTCAACCATAATAAAAAATGAAATCTTGGCATTTGGAACAACATGTGCATTTTAAAAAAGTTTTTATTTTAATTCCAGTTAGATAGTATACAGTGTTATATTAGTTTTGGGGGTACAATGTAGTGATTCAGCACTTCCATACGTCACCTTGTGCTCATCACTGACAAGTGCCCTTCTTAATCCCCACCACCTGCTTAACCTCCCCCTCCCAACGTCCCCTCTGGTATCCATTAGTTTTTTCTCTATAGTTCAGCATCTGTGAAGGCCATTTGCGATGACATGGATGGAGCTAGAGAGTATAATGCTAAGGGAAATATGTCAGTCAGAGAAAGATAAATATACGATTTCACACATATGTAGAATTTAAGAAACAAAACAAATAAACAAAAGAAAAAAGAGAGAGAGAAACCAGGAAACAGACTCTTTATATAGAGAACAAACGTATGGTTACCAGAGGAGAGGTACACTTTTTCCCTTCTTTTTTTTTCCTGGGTCTCCAATGCCATAAATGCTTTACCTTTTGTTATAATCCCACAAGTTACTGAAGCTTGGTTCATTGATTTTTCGTTCTTTTTTTTTAGGCGTATATATCTATTTTGGGAGGGGAGAGAGAGAAGGGAGAGGGCATAGAGAGGGGGAGAGATAATCTGAAGCGGGCTCTGTGCTAGTCAGTGCATCGCCCAATTCAGGGCTTGAACTCACGAACCGTGAGAGTCTGACCTGAGCCAAAATTGAAGCACATGCTCAATCGGCTGAGGCCCTAGGTGCCCCCATTTGTTTTTCATTCTATTTTCTCTCTATTGTTCAGACTGAGTAATTATTCTGCTTGATATTTAAGTTTACTGATTCTTTCCTCTGTCCCCTCCGTCCTGCTATTGAACCTATCTATTGATTTATTTTGGTTTTTGAATTTTCCAGTTCTAAAAGTTCCATCTGATTCTTCTTTATATCTTTTATTTCTTTGCTGAGGCTTTTCATTTGTTTATAGTCTTTCTTTCCTTTAAAAAATAGTTTCAAGTGTGTTAATTATTGACTGGAGAAGCATTTTTATCATGGCTACTTTAAAATCCTTGTCAGACCATTCAAACATCTGTATCATTTCTGTATTGGCATTCATTGATTCTCTTTTCTCATTCACGTTGAGGTCTTCCTGTTTATTTAGTATTATGAGTGACTTTTTAGATTGAGATCAGGACATTGTGGGCAATATGTCACGCAGTTCTGGACCCTAATGAAATCTTGCAGCAGGCCTCTTCTGGCCCCATGCCACTGGGACAGTCTCCACAGCCTCGTTTCTACCCGGGGCAGGTGGAGGCCTTGGTTCACTACCTTGTCACTGTGGACATGGAGGGTAGAGGAGCCCTTCATCACCATGGAGTAGATGTAACATTTCAGGCCTCCCATGAAGCTTTTGCTGACACCATTCTGACTGGGACGGGGGCGGGGGGAACACCTCGTTACTGTTCCAAACGTGGCCTTAACTGATTTAGACTCTGTGTGTGTGTGTGCCCGCGCACGTGCGTGTATGCTGGCCTCATTACCTCTTAGTCAAACAGCACACCGCGTTCTCCAAGAAAGGTGGTACATCCTGAAGTACCAACGAATGACGTTTATCTTGGAACATCAAGATCTAATTGTGCTGCAGCCTGCGTGCGTATCCTGAACTTTGTAGAACCTCACAGATGGTCAGGAGAGGAACTCCATGTTCAGACCACCAGCCATGAAAAGAGCAGGCCAGAGATAATGGCAGATAGAAGAGGTCTGTTGACAGGTGATCAGCGCCACTACTGACAGTTTACGTCAGCTGAAGAAATCTGATGTGTAATATCAGCCTCCATCTCCTGGAACACGGAGGGACTCCTTAAAAGCCTAGCTTTCTAGGATACAGTATATGGGCAGGCCACATTGGTAGGGTTGGCAAGAAAGTACTCAAAGTTAAAATGTTTTCATTCATGCTACCTATTTCCCAGTTAATTTCTATGGTTTCTCTCCCACCGAAGCTTTTTGTTTTTGGAGTAGTAGTTGTTTTGTTTCGCTTTAACAAATAATTGACAAAGACAATCCAATTCTCTTCCAAAGTCTACAATAT
This sequence comes from Mungos mungo, assembly GCA_004023785.1. NCBI lineage: Eukaryota > Metazoa > Chordata > Mammalia > Carnivora > Herpestidae > Mungos > Mungos mungo. The sequence goes on along the minus strand of PISW01008646.1, from coordinate 44,032 downwards.
GAAAGTGATTGGCTTAGTATCTATGCACGGATACTATAAGGTAAATTAAAGAAACACATGGAATAAACAGGGGGTGGTAAAAAATAGTTTTTTCTAGAGAAAAAAATGCCACCAATAAAATAGTAAATGACTATAATTATTTAATAATTTTATACCACCATAGTTTGTCAGTTTTAGACTTCATTTTTCTTTTACAGCCATGGTAGATGAGACTGTATTTTATCTCTGGAACCCTCATTCTTCCTTCTATAATGTGAACTTGTTACTATACAGGCTACAGAGCTATCATCCTTTAGTTTTGTTTTCCTAATCTTTTTTTTTAAAGTTTATTTATTTATTTTGAAAGAGACAGAGTGTGAGTCGGAGAGGGGCAGAGAGGGAGGGAGGAGAATCCCAAGCAGGCTCTGTGCCACCAGTGCAGAGCCGAATGGAGGGCTCGAACCTTGGATAGTGTGAGACAAAATCAAGAGCTGAACACCCAATGACTGAACTATTCAGGAGCCCCTGATTTCCTTATTTTCTAAATAGGTACAAATATCCTTGGAAGTCATATTTAAAATTTTTCAGGGCACCTGGGTGGCTCAGTCGGTTAAGCCTCTGACTCTTGATTTCAGCTCAGGTCATGATCTCACGGTTTGTGAGTTCAAGCCCCACATTGGGCTCTGCAGTGACAGCATGGTGCCTGCTTGGAATCTCTCTTCTCTCTCTACCTCCCCACCCCTCTCAAAATAAGTAAACATTAAAAAAATAAAAACTTTCAATTACTCTCTCTTTTTTGTTCAAGTGACTTGAAGAGAGAGTGTGGAAAGTAAATGTCAGTATCATGCATTACAACATATTTTTCTATCGTCATATTCTAACACTGTAAATCAAAAGCTAACTGAGGACAAACTTGGCTCAATGTAAAAATGGCTTACAGTTAGCCATTTTATATACATATTAATTATGAATGGGCAATCTGGGGTGAGCAGCTACCTGAGGAAAATCTGTAATCGGACAGAAAATAAATGAAGAAATAAGGTCACATCAGAACTGTTATTTGGGAATGTCACTAAATGGTGACAAATAAATAAACTGTAGTTGGTATCTTTGGATAAATTCAAGAATTCATTCTATCTATAAAGCAATAATATAATGCTATGTAAAGGGAAAAGGAGAAAGAGCAAACTTTTGGAAATTAGAAGTAGGAGTAAGGTGAGGAAATATTTGAAATGAAAATCTTAGTGGAAAGTGTGAGCAAAATGTATTAGACATAAAAGGTCAATTCAGGAAAGCCAATATCTGATTAATTAGATATTTGATTAATATCTGGTTTTCAGAGTAGAACAGAGAAAAGAAGGGAAAGGAATTATAAAAAATTATGTGAATTTGAAAAAATATTGGATATCATATTTTTTCCAGAAATGTTCTAAGTAACACTATTCTATGTGGTGAATAAGAATGATGATCTTCTAATAAAACGCAAAGAAAGAGAAAAGCTCAAAACAGCTAGAGGAAAAAGCAAGGTGCTTACTACCTTTGACAGAGTAACTGTTACCTGTTACTTTGACAGGTGATTTTTCTTTTTAAAATTTTTTATAGTTTATTTATTTTTGAGACAGAGAGAGGCAGAGCATGAGTGGGGGAGGGGCAGAAAGAGAGGGAGACACAGAATTTGGAACAGGCTCCAGGCTCTGAGCTGTCAGCACAGAACCTGACATAGGACTTGAACCCACGAACCATGAGATTGTGACCTGAGTTGAAGTCGGCCGCTTAACCAACTGAGCCATCCAGGAGCCCCAACAGGCAATTTTTTACCAGCAACAGCAGAAGCCATAATCCAGTGGAATAACTTCTTCAACATATTAAAAAAAAGTATATACACCTAGAAATCCATATCCACCAAAAATATATTTTAAGATTAAATATAAATACAGTCTTCTCAGTTTTTTTTCAACAAGAAAAATTCTCAAAGACATAGACATCAATAATCTCATGAAAGAATTAAAGAAAATTCTAAAGGATATGCTTGAGCTGAAAAGAAAATGACTCCATTTTTCCGTGATGAAAGTCCGTGATGGAGAAGCAATAAAAAATGTGATAAACGTGGATCAATCAGAGAGCTTGGAAGCTCCCCTGGTCAAAAGCTGCTGAGTCCGGAGCGCCTCGCCCTACGGACAGGTATCTGGCCCCGTGTGTGTCCTCCCTCCCACACGTGGAGAGGCAGTGTGCCAGCTGCCGGAGAACCGTGGAGATACGAGCCAGTGCGGCATTGCCAGGCTCTTCACTGGGTATTTTCACAGTGGATGTCAGGGAACTTCCATCTCTCTTTCGGGAATTCAGCTTCATCCGTTCGTTAATTATGAAGCCTTGCAATGGGGGCATCATTCTTACAGGTCTCCTGGATTTGCTTCCAAAACACAGGCAAAAATGGTGGCATCCAGGTCCTAATTCCTGGAACCTGTGAATGTCATCTTATATGGCAAGAGGAATTTTGCAGATAGGATTAAGTTAAGGATCTTGAGATGGAGGAGATTATCCTGGATAATAAAATCACAAGAGTCCTTGTAAGGGACAGACAAGATTTGGTGACAGAAGAGGAGAAAAATCAATGTGAAGGCGGAAAGCAGGGGGAGGAAAGGGCCACAAACCAAGGAATGGGGACAGCCTCTGGAAGATGGAAAAGCCAAGGAAACAGTCTCTCCTAGAATGTCCAGAATGGCCTAGCCCAGCTGACACTTTGATGTTAGCCATGGAAGACACATGTTGGTCTTACGGTCTCTAGAACTGTTAAGAGAACACATTTAGCCAAAAAAAAAAAAAAAAGTGGATAATCAAATTAAGAACTGGCAGGATTAAATAAAAAGCGTTTTGTGAGTTTTAAAGACATATTTAAAGAATCAAAATTCTGAAAATGTAAGAAATAAATTGAGAGGATTGAGTAAAATTAGTGTTCTATGTTCTACGTATGATTTGGATATAGGGAGAGTTCATGGATTTACAGTAGATGAAAATTAGATGATGTTTACAACAGATATACATACAAACAGTATAAAGATTGAAAGTGAAAGATGATATGGGGGCGCCTGGGTGGCTCAGTCAGGTAAACGTCCGACTTCGGCTCAGGTCATCATCTCACGGTTGGTGGGTTCAAGCCCCTCCTCGGGCTCTGTGCTCACAGCTCAGAGCCTGGAGCCTGCTTCGGGTTCTGTGTGTGTGTGTCTCTCTCTCTGCTCCTCCCTGACTCATGCTCGGTCTCTCTCTCCCTCTCTCAAAAATAAACAAACATTAAAAAAAAAAAAAAAGAACAGTGAAAGATGATAAAAGACATAAAATGCAAATAAGTACCAAGTAAAGATTACTTCTTAATGTTGAACAAAATGTCATTTAAGGCAGAAATTACTACTGGAGAAACGCAGGTCACTTTATAATAATGTGTTGGATTTACCCAGAAAGTAAAAGCATCTCTAACTGGTATTTATGTAATAATACTGTATTACTATGATAACAAATGGAAATAAAATAAAACAATAGGCTGTAAGTTTCAAGTAGAGAGTTAGGGGTTATATTGAGTGAAAGTGTTCTATGAATTTTCTGAGAAGAAATAAGAGTTATATCTAGAGTGATAAAACTAGTGGGGAAGAAAAAAAATTTATTTCAGTTTTTTTTTTCCAAAAAGATTAAAAGAGAAAGGGAGATAAAAGGTTGGGGAAATAGGGGTGCCTGGATGGTTCAGTCAGTTAAGTGTCCGACTTCCAGCTTCCAGCTTCCTCTCAGATCATGATCACACGGTTTGGTTCGTGGGTTCGAGCTCCGCGTCAGGCTCTGTGCTGACAGCTAGCTCAGAGTCTGGAGCCTGCTTCGGATTCTGTGTCTCCCTCTCTCTCTGACCCTCCCCTACTCACGCTGTCTCTCTCTGTCTCTCAAAAATAAAAACATAAAAACAAAGTTGGGGAAATAGAAATCACATTAAACCATGACCAATTAAAAGCCAAACACACAGCAATGAATTAAGGTGAAACAGGCTGGTAACTGTCTGCTCTTTGCAAGTAAACAGCAGGTTCTTGCAGACCAATGGCCACGATGCAAAACCCAGAGGAGTGTGATGCTTCATTAAAATAATGATTTTAAAAGCATTAGAGAACCACGGAGGCCACACCTATCAGAAGACCTGCTACTCTGGAGAGAGCCGGCTTTCATTTTCTGGAGAAGGCTGATCACCGTCAGCTACGTTTCCCTTTGCCAGTTTTGGGATAGATCGGAGAACCAGACTTGTCCCCGGGAGGAAAGGCTTTGTGAGGTAGTTGAATCAGCAGAGCTAGTGGGGCTTCTACCATTGGTGCCAAGGGGGGATTACAGATTGGTTTTGTCATAGAGCCTCGGAATACTAGAGCTGCGTGAGCGGCCGGAGAGCTGAAACTTCCAAAAGGGAGAATGTGATTTCTGGTGCTCCCGCGGTGTTGAGGGCAGAGATCGGATAGCCATGGGAAGGCCGCCTCCGGCACACAGATGGTCCCCCCTCCCCCCAGTATGACACAGCAGAACTGTCTATGTCCCGGGGCTGGAAAGCAGAGATCTGAACTCAAAAGGACAAAGATGGAATACCTCGTTCTTTTAGGGCTGTGGTTACGACCCATTGAATCTCAAGAACAAGGTAAGACAGCTGTATCTGAGGGACAGGAAAACTAGAGGTAGGTGGAGATATTAACACTGGAACAGAGTTCTGAACAAGCAAAACACCTGGTTAGAGTGAGTAATAAGAGCCTTATTCTATTTGCTCTCTGGAGAAAGGGAGAACATTTTCTGGAGGAAGCTGCCATCACTTGGAGCCTTAATAATCAATCCGTTTTACCCGGTGTCCGGTATACAATAAGAATAACATGCCATACAATTAAACTTATGAAGAATGGGAAGATACCAAACGATAGAATCGGTGCGGTGGGACACACCCTCAGATGATCCCCAGTGACCAGTAACGCCTCATATTCAGGCTCTTGAGACCCTCTTGAGAACGTGCAGAAACTGTGCTTAATATAACTTAAGAGACACAGCAAAGGCGATAGGCTGTCATTCCCGTAATAACATCATATTATATAAGAGTTCATCCAGAGACTCATGCTAGTGACTCTCCTTGATGGCTTGATGAAGTAAATGGTTGCGTTTGGCCACATTCCAGGGACTGAGGGTGACTTCTGGCCCACAGCAAGGAAATGAAGACATCTGTTCAAGGAAATAAATTCTGCCCAGAATCTGAGTGAGCCTGGGAACAGATTTTTCTCTCAGTTGAGTCTCCAGATTAGAAGGAAGCCTGGCCAATATCTTGAAATTCTTACACACTCGGGTATAAGCAGCCTCGTGAGGCCCTAAGCAGGGACCCAGCTAAGCTATGCTTAAACTGCTGAATCACAGAAACTGTGAAATAACTAATGTGTGGGTTTTTTCCCAAGCTGCTGAAGCTGTGGTGATTCATTATGCTGCATGGAAAACTAATGCTACCCAACACAGTGATGATTCAACATTTGGAGTTAAGAAACAAGGACGTTTAAAACAACCATAATCAACGTGTTAAAGAAACAGAGGAAAAATACAGATGGGCTAGATGGATAGAGAGTTTCAACAAATGACTGGGACTGATTTAAAAAAAAAAAGAGAGAGTCAAATGGATAGTTTACAACTGAAAAATATAATGCAGAGAAGTAAGAACAAAATAGGTGGGTTTAAGAGGAGATTCAAAAAATGACAGAAGACTGGATTAGCAAACTGAGCAGATTAATAGAATATAAAAAACTGAAAACTGAAGAGGAAAAATAAAAAGAATGGAAAGAGAAGTGAGCATGTGATACACAAAACAATGTCCCTTTCCCCCAAAAGATGTTCATGTCTGCATCCCTAGAGCGTTTGAATGTTATTTTATATGGAAAGAGGGACTTGACGGACATGATTAAGATAAGGATCTTGAGGGGCACCTGAGTAGCTCAGTCAGTTAAGCATCCAACTACAGCTCAGGTCATGATCTCAAGGTGTGTGGGTTCGAGCCCCGCGTCAGGCTCTGTGCTGACAGCTCAGAGCCTGGAGCCTGCTTGGGGTTCTGTGTCTCCCTCTCTCTCTGCTCCACCCTCACTCGTGTTCTGTCTCTCTTTCTCTCAAACATAAATAAAAACATTAAAAAAAAAAAAAGACAAGGATCTTGAAATGGGAAGATTATCCATGGGCCAAACCATGCAGCCACAGTGGTCCTCAGAAGAAGGAAGCAAGGGGCACCTGGGCGGCTCAGTCGGTTGAGCGTCTGACTTTGGCTCAGGTCATGATCTCACGGTTTGTGGGTTCAAGACCCGCATCGGGCCTTGTCCTGTTAGCTCACAGCCTGGAGCCTGCTTCACGTTCTGTGTCTCTTTCTTTCTCTGCCCCTCTCCTGTTCATGCTCTGTCTCTCAAAAATAAATAAATGTAAAAAAACATTAAGAAAATGAAGAAGGAAGCGGGTACAGGAAGAAGGAAAACAAGATGTGAGAGAAAAACAGAGATGGAGTGATGTACTTTGAAGGTGGGGCAGAGGCAGTGAAGCAAGGGGTGCAGGTGAGCTGCAGAAGGTGGACAGGGAAGGGCACACAATGATCCTCTCTAGAACCTTCAGGAGCAATACAGCTGTGCTGAGAGCTTGATTTTAGCCCAAATCTATTTTGGACTTTTGACCTTCAAAATTAAGATTGAGAAGCTTAGGTAATACATTTTTTTTGTTTTAAGCCACTAACTTTGTAGTAAAGCAGCAATAGGTAACAAGTGGGGATTTTGATTCCTGGAAATGAGGTGTTGCTATAACAAATATCTAAGAATGTGTAAGTGGGGGCGCCTGGGTGACTCAGTTGGTTGGTCATCTGACTTTGGCTCAGGTCATGATCTCGCGGTTTGTGGGTTCAAGCCCTGCATTGCTCAAAGCCTGGAGCCTCCTCCAGGTTCTGTGTCTCCCCCTCTCTCTGCCCCTCCCATGCTCGTGCTCTGTCTCTCTGCTCTCAATAGTAAATTTAAAAAATGTTTAAAAAAAAGGAATGTGTAAGTGGCTTTGGAATTGGGTAAAGGGCTGTGACCACAAGATTTATGAAGAGCATGATACATAAAGCCTAGATTGCCTTGCACAGTGAAGGAATGTGGATGTTAACAACTTTGTCAGCAAGAACTCAGAAGAGATTGAGGAGCATGGTGGAAAAAAACTAAATCACCCTAGAAAACACATAAATAATCACAGACTTTTGGTGGAAATACGGACACTAAAAAATGGTGCTAGCGATCACTCAGAGGGAACATGTTAGCAGCTTGAGGAAACTTGTCCCTGTCATATATAGAGGCAAAAAGCTTAGCAAATCATGTTCTACAGTTATATGGAAATCAGAACATATAAGTGATGCATTTGGGTGTTTAGGTGAGGATATTTGCAAGCAACATGCTGAAGGTATGGCCTGGATTCTTGGTGTAGTTTATAGTAAAATGAAAGAGGAAAGGGACTGATAGAAAGAACTCTTCAACAAAAAGGAAACAGCACTTGATAATTTGGAAGTTCTCTGCCTGTCCATACTGTAAAAGACATTAAAATTAGGAGATCCACTATCAGTAAAGCATATTCTGGAAAGAAACCTAAGGGTGTGGTTAGACAGCCTTTTGCTAATGCCTTAGAAGGATCACAGGGTCATAGCTGTTCAGTCACCCCAAGGCTTCTTTAAAGAGATTAGGCATATTACTAATGGATCATCTTAGCTTTCTCAGCAGAAGCTGTGAATAGAGATAGGATTATTCAGAAAATATCTTTGGAGGGGTAGATTGTCTAATGGACTGAATCCCAAAACATATGCAGGAAACCCACAAGGTTTTTGGGAATGTTGGATCTGCAGAAAAACTGCCCAGCTTGTACTGAAAGAAATAAAGACAGAAATAAAAGAGACTGTTAAACTCCCCCAGTTCTACAGGCAGAGAACAAGCTGATAAAATTACTCAGCTGCAAATATATGCTAGCATTCATGAAAACGGAAGGTTGAGTAGGGTGACATCAGAGGAAATGATTGAGCAGGCGCCTCCAAGCGCACATCCCTACCTAGAGACGTTGAGAAATCAATGAAAGTGTCAGAATTAACTTGGTCAGAGACCTGGAAAGCCGTCAAAGGTTTACAGCAACCAAGCAAACACTGAATCAAGGAAAAGGAAAATTTTAAAGAGTGGGAAAGCCTGACAGCATTTTTCCTTGCCTCGGTCATAACTTCCTCCTGACTCAGCAGCGGTCTTGAAGACAGGCAGCCTGTATTCGCTTGTGTGTAAGGCAGAATGAGATGAACAGCCCTTATTCTCAAGAATTGTGTTTATTTGTTCTCACCTATCAGGGTGAAACCTACAGGACTGCACAAAATATTGACGATCATTTTACCTAACTCAGAACCCTCTCAGGGCAGAAGCTGTCGGGTGTTCACTGATTAGTTGGAAAGGAAAATGAACAACTTGCTGCCTCCTGGGGGCACAGATTACAACTGATGCAAGCATCAGCGTATTGAACGTCTAGGAGGAAATATTGGAGAGAGAATTGCTTTGGAAAATTAGAGGATTCCAAAACCCACATGTATGCCAGGGAATTTACAAAGCTGTGCACGCAGCAAGAAGGACACATGCTCTGAAATGACCTTCTTGTTTTAAGGTTGGAATGACAACTTCTAAACTCTTTACATGTGAGGCTGAAATTAGAAGTCTGGTTTGGGCTATCATTACATATAATTATTATAATACATAATTATTGGGGTATAGCCCTTTCCTCACGGAAGTCCTCACAGACTTACAGATTGCATTCCAATATATAAATTGTGTTCTGTTTTAGTCTCTAGTCTTTCAGATAAGATGTGAGTTGCTGGTCTAATTATTTTTTCCTCTGTTAATATTTTGTTCTTTCTGATTAGAGGCTTATAGGGTCCTCTCTTACCCTTAGTCTTCAGGAATTTTGCCTGGATATTCCTAGGAGAGTGTCTCTTATTGCCAACCCAGCCTACATTAAAATGGCTCACTAAAATCTGCAGACCTAAGTCTCTCTCTCTTTTTTAATTTAAGAATTACTTTGTTCATTATTTTTTTCCCGAATCAACTCAATTTTTCTGAAACTCTGTTGAAGTTTTCTGTATCTCTCCTCCAGATTCTCATCTACTTCCTTGGTATTTCCATTCTCTGTTAGGTTTTTTTTTTTTTTTTTTTTTTAAACGCTTTCAGGTATTTTTGGCACTTTATAATTCAGGTCACTAAATTGGGCCTGAGTGTTGTTTCCTAAATTTTAACCTTGAATATTTTGAGAAATCATAGTTTTAAGCTGAAGTTGGTCTTTTCTCTGCATATGGATTTGAAGCAGTTTCTATTCCATTTCACTAGCTATGTTTGGGTAAACAGTCTGCCAGTTCTTTCTCAAGGCACATAGTAGAACCTTCGTGGCTAACCTGTACCTACGCTCTCTCAATCTCCTTGGAAATCTCCCTGGTGGAAGTGAGCCTCATACATTCATGTGGGGTCAGTGTTGACTCTCTAGGGCCTCCACAGGTCTCTGAAAACTGGGAACTTCCTCAGGACTTCCAGGAGTTTCTCTATCTCAATCAAGAAAACAAAAACAAAAACAAAACCAAAAACAAACCAGGGGGTGCCTGAGCGGCTCCGTTGGTTAAGCGTCTGACTTTGGCTCAGGTCATGATCTCATGTGGTTCATGAGCTACAGTCCTGCATCCAGCTCTGTGCTGACGCTCGGAGACTGGAGCCGGCTTCAGATTCTGTATCTCCTTCTCTCTCTGCCCCTCCCCTGTGTGCACTTTGTTTCTCTCTCAAAAATAAAGGAACATTAAAAAAAAATGAAATAAATATAAACAACCCCCCTCCCAAAACTAGAAAAAACCCTCACATTTCTCTTTGCTTGTAGCCCAGTGGAGCTAAAGCCCTGACTCGTGCACCTGTTTGGAAGTATTAGCAACGCCTTGACGCAGGAGGATTAGATAGTCTCCTCAGAGTAGAGGAGAAAGGGGCGGTATTCAAGTACTCACATTCCAAGAATCTTGGGACTCATCTTCTAACATTAGATTAATCTTGTAACATTACAACAGATTTGACAGCTGTGGCAATGTAAGCATGATGAATAACGGACAAAGTAGGTAGAGGTGCTGGGTGACAGAGGTGATGTGTCTTCAATATGATAAGGAATCCCAAATAATGCCTAAAGTTAATAAGCATAAAATATTTGTACATGTGATATCATAAAGCCAACTAATAGGAGAACTAAAGAATAATATTACTAACAAAAAGTGGGAGAAAGAAGAGAGAGCGTGCGGAAGCAATCACTAAGTTAAAACCTTACAAGTCAGTTCAAGGAGTTCTAGGTATAATTTTGACTTCATAAGTAAAGAAATGAGGTTACACTCTTTAGACATGGGGACAATTCAAAGGAAAATGTCAAACTTCAGAAAGGTTTCCTTTTGAAGGAATATTTCAGGGGATTTTTACTTCAAGTTTTATTTCATTCTATAATATTTGAATATGTTTCATCACATGTATGGCTTAGAATTAATAACTCATTATGAAATGGTTATATAATAAGGTGTAATGGAATCGAGCATTTGGCCAGCCTTAGACTCAGTTAATACCAGCCTGGGTTTTTGTTTACTTTTGATTACTGGCCTGTTTTCCTTTGAATGTGACCTTGTAGCAAGATAGAATAGCACAAATTATATGACTTATAGTTTAATCTAATAGAGACCATATATTCATGTACTTTAATATACTTGTCCTGCTTTTCTATTAGCCATTGTGAGTTAATTTCTTTGTGTATTGACCATTTTTTGGTCTCTGTAATTCTGTATGCCTAGATCCTACTCGTATCTCAGGTATACACATGGTTTTTATTTTTATCTTCCAAGGAGTTCTTTTTATGAGACTGAAGCACTACCTACTGCACTAATGAGGCACCTCCAAGGAGTTCTTTTTAAAAATTTATTTATTTAAATTCAAGTTAGTTAACATATAGTGTAGTATTGGTTTCAGGAGTAGAACCCAGTGATTCATCGCTTACATGTAATACCCAGTGCTCATCCCAACAATGCCCTCCTTAATGCCCTTCACGCATTTAACCCATCTCCCTACCTATCTCCCCTCCAGCAACCCTCAGTTTGTTCTCTGTCTTTAAGAGTCTTTTATGGTTTGCCTCTCTCTCTATTTTTATCTTATTTTTCCTTCTCTTCCCTTATGTTCATCTGTTTTGTTTCTTAAATTCTACATATGAGTGGAATCATATGATATTTATCTTTCTCTGACTTATTTCACTTAGCATAATACACTCGAGTTCCATCCACATTGTGCAAATGGCAGTATTTTATTTTTTTTATTATTGAGTAATACTCCATTGTGTATGTGTATATATACATGGATATATATGTACATATATTTACACATGAATATACATGTCTTCTTTATTCATTCATCAGTGAATGGACATTTAGGCTCTTTCCATAATTTGACTATTGTTGATAGCACTTTCTGTTTTCTCTGTAGGATTTTGATCTTGTCCTGTCTTATGGTTAGGTCTTTCATCCATTTTCAATTTGTTTTTGTGTATAGTATAAGAAAGTGGTACAATTTCATTCTTCTGTATGTCACTGTCCAGTTTTCCCAGCACCATTTGCTGAAGACACTGTCTTTTTTTCCACTGGATATTCTTTCCTGCTCTGTCGAAGATTAGTTGGCCATACATTTGTTGGCCCATTTCTGGGCTCTCTATTCTGTTCCACTGACATATGATACACATGGTATTTTAATATATGTATACACTGTGAAATGATTACTAAAGTCAAACTAATTAACATATCCATCACCTTATATAGTTGTCATTTGTGTGTGTGTGTGTGTGTGTGCATGCACGTGCATGCATGTGGTTAGAACACTTGAGATCTACTCCATTACCAAATTTCAAGGATAACATATTATTAACTGTAGTAACTATGCTACACATTAGGTCTCCAGAACTTGTTAATCTTATAATTGTAGGTTTGTACCCTTGATTATGATCTCTCCCTTTCACCCGCTCCTAGCCTCCGGTAACTACCATTCTCGTCTCTGTTACTGTGAGTTCACTTTTTTTTTTTTTATTGTAGAGTAATAATTGTTAGGTCTCACATATAAATGAGATTATGAGATATTTCCCTTTCTGTGTCTGGTTTACTTCACTTAGCATAATGTCCTCCGGATTCATCCATATTGCTTCAAGTGGCAGGATTTCCCTCCTTTTTTTAAGACTGAGTAATTAATGATAAGTAAGAACTTACTATTGCCCTTTTGTTAATTGTATCTGGGTATTTTGCAGATCCTGTATTCCTTTCTTTCTCTCTTACCATCTTCTTTTGTGATTTGACAATTTTCCATAGCGTAATGCTTTGATTCTCTTCTTTTTATATTTTGTGTATTTTTTATTACACATTTATACTTTGTGGTTATCATGAGTCTTGGAGTGAAATTTTTAATGTCATATGAGGATCAAATACTGACGTGCATTGAAATCAAACTCTCATTTAACTTATTTAAGGCAAAGATTTAGTCAGACACTGGAGCCTAAAGGCACAGGTAGGAACTTGCGTGGTCTTCAGAGCTCACTCTTGAGGACACACGGCTTTGCAGGCCGCGAAGCTACCAGGTTAGGAGTCAGCCTGGAGGACACCTTCAGGCTTAGCACGAGGTAGGCTAGAGGTATGGCCTTGGGAGCAACAAAGCTGCTTCCGAAATGTGGTGTCTGCTCTTGTCTAAGGTCCTTTTCCTACAGGAACTCAGGTTTTTTCATATGGGAGTAACTTACACCTCACATATTTTTTAAACCTACATTTCTTAGCGTTTCATTAAGTACCAGAGACTGTGCTCAGTGTTCAAAGTGCCTTATTTATTTTTTAGACGTATTCCAGGAGGTCAGTGTGTGATTATACCTGACTTGCCAATGAATAAATTGAGGTAGAGGCCACATAATAAATAAACATAATAAAAGGAGAACCTAGATGTGTTTTGCTCCAGTCTCCTCAGCTTTAATCATGTTATCATAATTCTTTCCCAGGCTTTTGTGTAATGGCATGTGTATCAATGTGCTTGGCACATTGTGGATTCTCATACAATGAAGGCTCCTTTTCTCCCCAAAACCCCAAAGCAGAGAAAGGCTATTTGCCACCTAAGTTCAAGCATGGGGTGAAGAAGGGCTGGATGTCGGGGAAGAGGACTGGAGGGTTAACTTTCAGGCTGCAGAACTATGATGATATTTCTTATGATCACAGTGATCATAGCTCCAAGGTGTTTTCAAGGTAGCGATCAAGGTGATTACTGAGGGGAGAGCACAGTGAGTTCTGCCAGGAGCCTTCAAAATCCCATCTGGCTGTTCAGTGAGACCCTATGAGCCTAGCTTCAGTCACCCTCTTCTCTGCATGGTAATGAGCTTCCCCCCAGGTGAAACATGGCTTATAACCACCATACCCATGCAGAGTGGCCATGGTCCAGTGGGCAGGGCCCCCAGGAACTGTGCCTTTCTGGTCTTCCCCAAGGAATCAGCAGCCTGATATGGCTAAGTCCCTATGTTGTGAGTAAATTTGAATCTATTACTCCAGCAACCTTCAAAGTACCCTGAGTAGGAGTAAATACCTTCTTCATTCTTCAAGTTCAAAAACTTAGGCTCAAAGGTGAGAAATCAGTTGTCCACAGACTGAATGAATAGGTGGTGGGACTGTAAATGACCTCATAGATGTCTGACTATGAAGCTCACAGTTTTTTCTACTGTCCTCCTCTGCTGAAGCGACCTGTCTCTGTCCACCCTGCTTCCTGTGTGTGAGTTCATGAGTCCTGCCTGCAGTGAGAGCCGTGAACGTAAAAGGCAACAGTATCCTGCTAGGTTGGGATGATCCACCCCTCAATTCTCCTCTGTTGGATAATAACATAGATCATAGATGTATCTGTTTGAGGAAGCAGAGAAGACAGAGTAAATGAAGGCGATGTTTCATTCTGATTACTTGCTCTGACTTTTGTGGGCAGCTCTTAAGGAAAAAGTCCTATGAATAAACATGAATGGCTTAGGTCACACTACAGAGCTCTTGCTCTCCCCTCTATTCTAAGTTGGCCATTATGTGCAGATTTCCAGGGAGAGAAGAAAATTGAATAATATCAAGGGATAGTGATAAGAGTGCTCTTAATAGTCAATTAAGTCTGTCTCAGTTCAAGTGCCTACAAATCAATATTTCTCTTGTCTGAAGTGAGGTCTCAATACCTACATCCTAAGGTTGTTGTAGGAAATTCAATAAGAAAATGGATGTGAAATGACTTTACATGTGGATTTTAAGATACAAAATAGATGAACATAAGGGAAGGGAAGCAAAAATAATATAAAAACAGGGAGGGGGACAAAACCTCAGAGACTCTTAAATACAGAGAACACACTCAGGGTTGCTGGAGGAGCTGTGGGTGGGGGGATGGGCTAAATGGGTAGGGGGCATTAAGGAAGATGTTGGGATGAGCACTGGGTGTTATACGTAGGGGATGAACCACTGGGATCTACTTCTGAAGTCATTATTGCACTATATGCTAACTAACTTGGAGGTAAATTAAAAATTAGTTAATTAACAGAAGAAAATGGATATGAAAGCTCTCTGTAGGAATGCTTTTATATTAAGAACCACTTAAGAAATATTTGGCAAATGTCTTCAGTCTGTAGAAGAAGCCCTTTGATCATCCCATATTATGGGCCAGTGGTTCTCAAAGTCTGGCTCTTTGACCAGCAACACCAGCGTCACCTGGGATGCTTGTGAGTAATGCTAAAGACTTTCCTGCAGAATCAGAAACTGGAAGTAAGGGCCAGAAGTCTGTGTTTTAGAAGTCCCTCGGGGTGTTTCTAACGTACTTTAAAGTGTGATAATCTCTGCTATAGGCAGGCGCAGGTTGGGAACACCACTTCTGTCAGTCGGTCCCTAATGGGTGTTTTGGACCACGCCTCACCTGGGTCTTATTTTCATCCCTCCCCTGGCACGGCTGGTGTTATGGAGATATGGTGTGAGTGATGGGAGAATGGGAAGGGCAGTAGAGAGTGAAGACTGACCATAGAATAAGGCCCTTGGCTTTAATGAATCAGGAATCCTATCAGGATACAGAGGCTGAAATGCTCAAATCGTAGAAGCAGTGATCACCATTAGCGTAGTTTGTAGTTTCTTAGTAGTTGATAGTTCTTGGTTCTTAACAGTCTGCACAGAAATTTTATTACTGGCACTTAAGGGTGTAATCTTGTAAATAGCCGGGATACAGCACACCTTATGTCTGTAACATTTCCATTTCGAATAATCTCTGTGAATCTCTCCATTTTTGCATTTCTTCCTGCAATATCCCATTTTCTTGCCACACTTTCTCAAAAAGACATTACCTGTGTAAAGGAATTTTAGAGCTCATTAAGCCAAAGATATTTATCAAAATAAATTCAAAACAGCAAGCTTTGGGGTGCCTGGGTGCCTCAGTTGGTTAAGCATCTGACTCTTGATTTGGCTCTTGGTTTTGGTTCATGGGTTTCAAGCCCACATCAGATTCTGCACCGACAACTTGGAAACTGCATGGGATTCTCTCTCTCCCTCTCTTTCTGCCCCTCCCCTGTTCATGTGTGCACATGCTCTCTCTCTCTCTCTCAAAATACATAAATAAGCTTTAAAACAGCAAGCTTTTTTTGAGTATTGACTACTCAAGTCTTTATCAGTTTCTTTGTTATATTTGTTCTAATAGTGAAAAACTCTTCTAAGGAACAAATGAGATTTTATGCATACAGAAATATATCGATTTGTACATATATGTAAGGGATTGCCATTCCTGAAATGAGAATTCTGCATGTAAACTTTCCCCAGGATTCTATTTCTCATTTTTTTAAATGGAAAAAAATATAGCATATCATTACCCATCAACACAAAACCCCCAGTTTTGTAAAATGTAACCGAAATACATTTAAACACCTAAATAGAACTCACAAGCTATTCTCTTATCATATGAAATGCTTAAATCATTGTAATGCTTCTCAGAATTACCAAAACACCCATGGCTTTTGTTGAGACTTGGGGGGATTTCCAGAATGTCTTTACATGTTTCTGAGGCTTTACAAATTGTATATGGAATGTAACAATATGCTTGCCGCATGTACGTATCACTCAAAATGTTGCATCAAGTGATAGACAAGTACATCTTAATTTTTAACATATAAACATTGATTATATATTATATTGAGATATATGCACAGTTTTTGGTAATTTTAGGAATAAAATATACAAGAGGCATTTTACTAGGAATATACTAATCAGAGAGATGTTCTGAAGGGTGTGAATATTTTGTGTACATGATATATGTGCATATAATATACATTTTACAAAGTCTTCCATCATATGGTTTAACATATAGAAAGTCTTGAAGAGATGTTGGAACTCTTCCCCCACCTTGCTCTAGGTTGAGTCATATTTTCTTTTATTCAACCAAGATATAATCAGATTTGAGCAGGGCAGACAAAGTCTGGTGGTTACTTTGGAAAAGAGGAGAAAGAAAATAACAAGTAAATAAATAACCACGGGCTGTTAAAAGTATTATTAAGGAAAGAAATAATGTAATGTATCCCAGAGTAACTGAATAGAGCTACTATTGACAGGATGATAGAGGAAATGATCCCTGAGGAAGTGATATTCAATGCTAGACATGAAATATAAAAAGGAGCCAGCCCTGGGAAGAGCTAGAAGATGTTAGAAGAAAAGAGAATAGCATATGCAAAGGCCATGAGCTGGTGAAGAGTTTTATGTACTTGAGGGACTTCTATTGTTTTCATGACTCTTCTTCATATTCTGTGTGTCTGAAGCGTTCTCCCAATGGTCCCTACGCTTAAACTTCCTTTCCAGCCACACCCTCTTTTATCCTCTCTTTCCTCACTGTCACAAACATCTCCATGGACACGACACTCAAATGTCTTTCTTCAGCTGGGATATATGGATGGAAATCTCAGATCAAGTCTCTTGCTTCCTTCTTTCCACTCAAGAGGTGGCTTGGTATTTTGTTGGTTTTCTCTCCCAAATATCCTTCCTATGTGTTCCATTTTTAATGCCACCAGATCTTGGAGATGGGTTGGCTAATCTCACAGAATAATCCTGGATTGCTTGTGTTTGTCTAAAAAGAGAAACTGGGGGTGCCTGGGTGGCTCAGACAGTTGAACATCTGACTCCATTTCGGCTCAGGTCTTGATTTCATGGTTTCTGGGGTCGAGCTCTGTGTCTAGTTCTGTGTTGACAATGAGGAGCCTCCTTGGGATTCTCTCTCTCCCTCTCTCTGAACTTCCCTGCTTGCACATGCTCTCTCTCTCTCTCTCTCAAAATAAATAAAAATAAATAAACATTAAAAAATAGAAAGGAAACCTGAATTTTCTCAGGGCCCTTCAGTTTAAAAATAAAACATCGTATGAGTATGTGATGTAATCATCAATGTCCCAGAGGCAGAGAGAGAAATTATATGATCTAAACGTATAGAATTTAGAGGCTACATTAGATCAGAGACATTTTCTGAGGCAACCCTCATACCATTATTAATTTCCTCTTATCCTTCCATTTGAACAGCCCACTGGTGGTAGAGAATGGGAGCTACAATCTCTGGAAGCAGACTGTAGAGTAACCCAACTATCTTTCTGGCAGGAAGTTCTCTCTCAAAAAATTAGTTTGGCACTTTGTGCTGTATATTTGAAAATTACAGGTGAGAGGGGCACCTGGATGGTTCAGTCAGTTAAGCGTCTGACTCTTGATTTCAGCCCAGGTAATGATCTCATGGTTTGTAAGATTGAGCCCCACATCCGTACTGACAATGCAGAGCCTGCTTGGGATTTTCTGTCTCCCTCGCTCTCTGCCCCTCCCCCACTCATGCATGCTCTTTCTCCCTCTTTCTCTCAAATAAATAGACATTTAAAAAAATTACAGATGAAATGTAGTCCATAGAACCATAGAAAATATAAAGAACTGTAAAAAATAGAACCATAGAAAATATAAGCAGGGATGAATAACTTCCCAACACTAGGAAGAACTTTCTAAGCTAATGGAGACTGCAAAGAAAAATGCCAATAGATTTGATATGAAAATGAAATTTTATATCTCAAATTAATAAAAAATTTAAAAAGTGTGACCAATAAGTGATTATCTTGGACTTGTGGGGCCAAGTAAGGAGTGACTGCTAATGGATACAAGGTTTCTTTCTAGGACGATGAGAATGTTTTAAGTTTAGATAATGGTGAAAACTGAACAATTCTATAACTAGACTAAAAGGCCTTGATTTATACATTTTAAATGGGTGAACTATATGGTGTATAAATCCTATATCCTTAAAGTTAAAGATAACCAACACACAATAACTTACAATACATGAAATGCTGAAGTTAATACACCTGTCAGGTAAGAGTGACAAATTAGTAACGAAGCACTAATATACTAAGAGTAACCATTTGAAAAGATGTGCCAGTTCCCTTAAAAAGATAATGCCTTGTGACATAGGTATGAAAGTACATATCAATAAAAGTATGAAAATGCCAGCACACAATATTTACAGAAATATCAAATTTCAAAGTTAATATACTTATCTGGTAAAACCTAAGCAAAGTAGTAAGAAAAACACTAATATATCAAGAGTGACCGTTTGAAAATGTGTGGTGGTTCCCTTAAAAGAAACAATATGCTATAACCTGGAAATGGAGCTTCTAAAATTTGTTTACATATCAGAAATCCTACAATGATTTATGGACTAGATCATAACACTTTTCATAATACTGACACATTGGAAAAAAATAACTTGACACAAATAGAAGTCTTTCCAAATAAGTGTTAGTACACAAATAGAATAATGAACATCTATGGTACGCTGGATTTTTGAGGAATATTTAAAGGTCTGCAAAATTGTTTTCATAAAATGTTAAATTAAAAAATCAGGTTAGAAACATGTATATGACTTGGTTAACAGTTAGAAAATATAAGAGGTTATTAAATTGTAGCCAAGTTTTTCCACTTCCAGCCATTCTGAATCTTTCCCCCATGGCCACCCAGGAGAGTTTCCTTCACTTTTCCACTTTTCAGTCTTACAGATATTTAGAAACAGCCTTTCCAGTCCTGTTAGTCACACCCAAGAATAAAAATGCGAGAGACCTTCTCTGTCTGGAAGCAGTAATATCGTAGAATAGCTACTTCACTGTACTGAGCCGGCCCTGAGTGATATGATAGAGGGGAGTTTGGAATGTCAGGACCCTCTCTGTCTTTGGATTCTCATTATTCTCCCCCAGTTCCAACCAGAGACACAGGTCGAACATGAGAGCCTTGGGATCTCGTCGAACAGAGATGTTCTGAAAAAACAGGGCAAACCCCAGCCCCCAGTCCTGTGAGAACACGTCCCCCCCCTCCCACAGACAGTTTGATAACAGAGACTCTATGTGCAGGGCCTGTTCTAGATTAGGGTTTCTTTTCCCCCAAGATTTTATTTACCTGAGACCAACTGGGCCAAGAGGAAAAAAATCACAAGGGTCAATAATAAGGACTTCATGGCTCCTGAAAGACAGTGGGTTCTATGAAATCCAGAACTCTCTATTTAGTGTGACTGTCCTCTCTAGATGGGGTTGGGCTCAGCCAGTGGACCAGTAGAATATAGGATACTGTGTCAAACGTAACTGCAGTCTATTGGCCAGCAGCTCTAATTGAGGCGCTACTCCTCAGTCCTGTTTAGGCATGCCTTCAAGGAATGTGAAAGAAGACAGGGTGCAAGGATGGTAGGGCAATGTGGAGAGAAAGGACGCTCATAAGACTAATTTAGTCTGATCCTCCAAGCCTGGTTGCTCCTACCTGTTTTGTTCACAGCTTCTTGCGTTGATTCTATTAGTGTTTATCTTCCTGCATTATGACAGTCTGTTCACCTGTCTGTCTCTCCCTCTCAACTGGAGTGTCTTTAAGGACACTGACTACATTCTTTTCTGTTTTCCAGTCCTGGGTACAGAGAAGTACCTGTGCAATTGTTGAATGAACAGATTAATATTGTTTTGATAACAGCACTTCAAAAACATTTTTTTAAAGAAAGACATCGATGATCAAAGATAAATGTACAAAGATGTCTTCAAATCCCCTTTAAGTTCATCAGCAGAATATCATTAAATGAAGTGCATTTGGATGATTTAATATCATGCATCTCTTAAAAAGAGTGCAGCAGATTTTGTCTTCCTAAATATATTTTTGAGCTCAAAACCAATGTTGTAGAACAATATAGTAATGATTCTAATTCATGCAAAACAGTTTTGTGTGTGTATGTCAGTAAAAGTATTGGCTAAAAGGGGCAGTATTAGCTAAAAGGATACACATCATTTTAATAATAGTTATCTCCTCTGAATGGGACTGGGTTTAAGGCAGGGAGTCAGAGTAAACTTTAATTGCACTAAAATCTTTTGAGTGACCCTCTGGATTGTGACTGGAATTCATAAGATTTTAAGGATTTTCTTCTTTGTGAAGAGATTTTATTTTTTCCCTTTCTTTTACAGATTTATTGAGATATAACTGACATACATGAAGCTGTATTATTTAACGTGTTCAATTTGGGGGCACCTGGGTGGCTCAGTTGGTTAAGTGTCTGATTCTTGATTTCGGCTTAGGTCATGATCTCACATTTCCTGAGACTGGGCCCCACATTGGGCTCTACGCCGACAGCTTGGAAGTCTGCTTGGGATTCTCTTTTTCCCTCTCTCTCTCTCTCTGCCCTTCCTCTGTGTACATGTGTTCTCTCTCTCAAAATAAATATGTAAACTTAAAAAATAAAGTATTCAATGTGATGTGTTTGACATACCCAAACACTAGTGAAACTATCACAACAATCAAGATAATACCTCCTTCAACCTTCAAAGATTCCTTATGCTTCTCTGAAATCTACTTCTTTCTTCCCCTTCCTCCATATCTCTCAGATAACCAGTGGTCTGATATCTGTCAATAGATTGGTTTGCAATTTCTAGAATATCACACCCTATGAATTCTTTTCTTAGCCTGTCTTCTTTCACTCACTGTAATGACTTTGAGATTCTTCCTTGTTGTTGGATATAATAATATTTAATTTACTTTCATTGATAATATTCCATTTCATGGATACACAAAAATTTGTTTATTCACTCACTTTTTAAGTTTGGTTGTTTCCAGATATTAGCTACTACAAGCAAGGCTGTTAATCATTTGTGTGCAAGTCTTTGTGTGGATATATGCTTTCATTTCTTTTGGATAAACTGCTGGGAGATGGAAGAGTCACAGGATAAGTGTATATTTTACTTGTTAAGAAATGGTTAGGTGACTGGCTGCCTCAGTTGGTAGAGCATGTGACTCTTGAACTCAGAGTTGTGAATGTAAGCCCCATGTTGGCCATAGAGCTTACTTTAAAAAAAAAGAAAGAAAGAAAGAAATGGACAACTTATCTTCCAAGTGGTTGTATCATTTTACATTCTTACCAGTATTTTACGAGAGTTCCTTTGGAAATATATTTAGAAATGAAATTGCTAGATTATATGGTGGTTTTATTTTTAATTTTAATTTTAGGGAGAGCTTCTATTCTGTTTTCCATGGTGGCTATCTCAATTTACATTCCTACCAACGGTGCATAAGGGTTTCCTTTCCTTTGAATTCTTGCCAACATTTGTTATTTCTTGTCTTCCCGATGACAGCCATTCCAACAAGTGTGAGGTCATATCTCATTGTGGTTTTGATTTGTATTTCCCTGATGATTAGTGATGTTGAGCATCTTTTCATGTGTCTGTTGGCCATTTGGATGTCTTCTTTGGAAACATGTCTATTTAATTCCCCTCACCATTTAAAAATTAGATTGTTTTTCTGTTATTGAATTGTATGCATTCTTTATATATTTTGGATATTAACCTCTTTTCTGATATATGGTTTGCAAATATCTTCTCCCATTCTATATGTTGCCTTTTTCATTTTGTTGATAGTCTCTTTTACTGTGCAGAAGCTTTTAGGTTTGATATAGTCCCACTTGTTAATTTTTGCTTTTGTTGCGTGTTCTTTTGGTGTCACATTTAAAAAATCACTGCTGGGAGTGCCTGGGTGGCTCAGTCAGTTGAGCATCTGACTTTGGCTCAGTTCATGATCTCACAGTTTGTGAGTTCGAGCCCTGCGTCAGGCTCTGTGCTGACTGCTCAGAGCCTGGAGGCTGCTCCTGATTCTGTGTGTCTCCTTTTCTCTCAGTCCCTCCCCTGCTCGCTCTCTATCTCTTTCAAACTAAATAAATGTTAAAAAAAAATTAAAAAATAAAAAATCACTGCTAAGATCAATGTCATTTATATGATAGTCTAGAAATGGCAAACTAATCTATAGATAATTTGTAGAAATCTAGCCTGCCTGAAGGTGTATTGCATTGTGTGCCAGTCTTGGCCTGTCAGTAACTGGTGATGTGGTTGGACCAGCCCTTGTGGTTATGATTGCAAGGTGCCCTTCAGCGATAACCATCAGGAAACTTTGAAAAAAAAAGTTTCATTACTTATAAGGCATGGAAATTACCTAGCCAAGGCTGCACAGTGAAGTCTTGGGTAGAAAGAGAGTGTGCACAGGGTTCTGGGGTTTTCCTTTTATTGGGCCTGAGGGTGGGGGCCTAGGGTATTATGGTCTCACTAGGTGAATTTTAAACCTAAGAGCAGGAATGTAAAGCATGGGAAGAGAAAAAACTAGTGTGCAACTGGTCAGTTATCAAATTCATCCAAGATCTCTAAAACAAAGGAACCTCAGTGAAGGGGGCCATGGTGGTGGTGGCTCTTTTTCTAGCTCTGTGGCTGGCAATGTGTGTGTTAGAGATAGCCATTATTGGAGTGGATGCCTCTTTGAAGTGGATGCCTCAGGAATCAACGTTTAAGTCAGACACTTGCATTACCAAAGACAGAAGCCACCAAACAACTCCCTGGGCTTAGCACAGCAGCAGAGTGGGAAGGATATTAGTTTGGACACAGTGGAGAGGAATTTTACCAGAGCCACCTAGGGTGATACTGCACAGGGCTAAGCTGTCCAGTGTTGGGGGCGCTGGGTGGAAAGCAGTGCGTTAGTGCCCACCGACCCTAGTTGTATGGGTTGTGGCTGGAGAAACTTGTTTCTCTTCAGAAGAATACAGAGTACTGAGGGAGGAACCCCATGCTGGGGAGGTGAGGGGAGAGACCAGGAAGAAAGCAGATAAGAATATCAAAAGGCTATAGAGAAAGCAGTTTCTGCTAGGAAGTCTGCCCACACACTTCCGGGAGTGTCCCACTGGAGACTCTCCTGGCCCACATGCACCCACAATGCCCCAGTGCTAATCCCACACCTCCTGCCCGCCCTGGCCAGATCTTTGCGTGGCTCATGAGAGCCATAGCAGTTGGTACCCAGGTTTTTGGGCAAGGAGAAGCCACAAACTGGAGCTGCAGTGCCACCTTCTGGAATCTAAAGGGAGGTTTCCAGCAGCCAGACTGGTGAGTTACAAGAGAAAACAATAAAAGGTTAAGAATTCCGTCACAAGATGGAACAAGGAGTGTGGTGCTGGTTTACCGGTAGACAACCTAGGAAACACCAGGGAAACTGACACCAAGGAACAGAACCGCATGGGGAGACAACCAGGAGAGATCCAAGGAGGTTTCTGCTGCTTCACGTGTGAAAGCAACAGTGCAAAAATGTGGGAACAAGAAGAATCAAAGAAATATGCCATCACGACAAGATATCCATAATTCTTCAGCAACTGAGTTCAAAGTTAGAGAATACTGCAGTTTAGTTGATAAAGAATTCAAAATAGCTATTTTGAAGAAACTTTAATGACCTAAAGACAACTTAATAAGACAGTTCAATGATCTTAGGGAAAAAAATACGTGAACAAAATAAACTCTTTATTAAAGAGACAGACCCTAAAAAAGACCCAAATAGAAATTCTGGAGCTAAAGAATTCAATGAATTCAATAAAGAATATAATAGAGAACATCTTTTTGAGAAGAGAGCAGATAGAAGATATTATAAGTGACTTAGGGGGTAGGAATTTTGAACACAGAAGAAAACAAAGAAAAAAGAATAAAGTGAAGAAAACTTATACATTCTATGGGACTGAATCAAAGGGGAAATATTGGAATAATCGGGAATCTAGGGAGAGAAGAGAGGGAGAAAGGGACAAATTTTATTTAAAGAAATAATCATTGAAAACTGCCCAACCTGGGGAAAGACGTAGACATCCAAATGCACAAAGCTAATAAATAGATTGCCCTATTATCTCAAAGCCAAAAGACCTCCAAAACATAATATAATAAAACTATTCAAAATCAAAGGTATAAGGAAAATCCCAAAAGGCATCCAGTAAATGAAGAGTGTAACCTACAGAGGAAACCCCATTAGGATGTCAGCAGATTTCTCAGCAGAATCCCTTAGGGGACAGTGGAGTGACTTATGCAAAGTGATGAAAGATTTAAAATTGCCTGCCAGGAATATCTGGCAAGATTGTCCTTCAGATATGAGGTAGAAGTGAAGACTTCCCCAGACAAACAAAAGGTGAGGGAGTTCTTCACTGCTAGACTTGCATTGCAAGAAGTGCTGATAGGAGTTCTCCAAACTGAAGTGAAACGATTTTAATGAGCAACATGACAACATATGAAAATACTCACCCCACTGCTAAAGGTGGAAAATGTTAGTCAGATATAGAAAACTCAAATTTTATAATAAGGTAGTATATGAGTCACTTAACTAATGTATAGAAGTTAAAGGAAAAGAGTATTAAAAATAACTATAGTTACTGTAATTCAAGTTACTATAATTAAGGAATTCGCAGCATAAAAGGTAAATTGTGACATCAAACATATAAAAGGGGAGGAGAAAAAGGGAGGAGACTTTATAAATGAATGTGGATTAAGTTGCTATCTCCATAAAATGGACTGTTTTATCTATGAGAGGTTTTATGTAAGCCTCAAGAAAATCACAAAGCAAACATCTAAAGTAGGCTCATGAAGGATAAAAAAAGGAGGGAGAAGGGAGACCACAGAGCACACCATCATGGCAAATCACCAGCTTACAAAAGTAGTCAACAACAGAGGAGAAAACAGAGCGGTGGAAATACAAAACAGCCAGAAAGCAATCAATAAGATGGCAGTAGTTAGTTCTTACATATCAATAATTACTTTAAAGATAAATGGATTTAATCAACCAATCGAAAGACACAAAGTAGCGAGATGTTTATAAAAAACAAGACCCTACTATATGCTACCTACAAGAGACCACTTCAGCTTTAAGAACACGTATATGGTCAAAGGGATGGAAGATGTTCCATGCAAGGGGAAACCAAAAGAAAGTGTGGATGTAGGCTGTAAGCCAAAAATGGTAGTAAGAGACCTACAAGGTCATCATATAATGATAAAAGTGTCAGTGCATCAAGAAGGTATAATAATTATAAATATATGTATACAACCAACATTGGAGGACCGAAATGTATTAAGCAAATACTAACATATCAGAAGGAAGAAATAGACAAGATTATAACAATAGGGCACTTCAATACTCAATTTTCAGCAATGGGTAGGTCATTGAGACAGAAAATCAATTTTAAAAATTGGATTTGAACCATGCTTTAGACCAAATGGACCTAACAGGCATCATACAAGAAAGTAAATTAAAATGGATCAATTAGATAAATACAGGAGCTAAAACTATAAAACTTTTAAAAGAAAACACAGATGTAAGTCCTCATGACTTTAAGTTAAGCAATAATTTTTAAAGTATGAGACCAAAAGCAAAAAAGATAAATGGAACTTCATCAGAATTAAAAACTTAAATTTAAAAGACACCATCAATAAAATGAAAAAGAAACCCAGAGAAAGGAGGAAATATATGCCTAACATATCAAATTGTATATGTAACATGGGCAGGATAGCTCAAGAGATGGGGAATTTCATTAAAATTTTTTAATGTTTATTTATTTCTGAGAGAGAGAGAGAGAGCGAGCGAGCAGGGGAAGGGCAGAGAGAGAGGGAGACACAGAATCCAAAGCAGGTGCTAGCCTCTGAGCTTTCAGCACAGATCCCGATGAGGGGCTCAAACCCATGAACGGTGAGATCATGACTTGAGATGAAGTTGGATGCTTAATCGATTGAGCCACCCAGGCACCCCAGGAGATGGGAAATTTCAGACTGGAGCTGGAAACTATACAAAAAGGAACCAAATGCAAATACTGTGTTTGTATATGAAGATAGCAGCAATTTGGAGGTCAATTCCCATGTAGTGAAGTGATGGGTTATTGAGCTACGGGGGATCCTTAAGGACAAAGATAAAAAGAATGCAAGGTGGTCATGCTGAATGATGGAGAAAGCATATATTCATGAAAATGGAATATCTAGGAATTATAGAAAAACTGATTGGTGTGGTCTGTGCCAGGTCATGTTTGAAGCCAGAGATCAAGTTTTAGGAGTGATCTTCAAACTTTTTTGAATTTTGAGGGTGTGGTTTTCCTAACATTATTTAAAACTGAAAAATAAAATATTTCATCATAAATGTATACAATAAAAAGATATGATTACTGGTGGATTATAAAAATTGACATGTAAAAATTACAATTTAGTTTTTTCAATTCAATCTGAATGTATAATAGTGACAATTATCCATTTAATGAATATACAAAGAAGATTTTTAAAAAGCAGTTAGAAACATTACATCATTTTTTTCTCTTTAAACTTTTTATTCCACCAGTTCAAGTTTTTATTCCACCCTCCCCACAAAATTAAATCTTAGTGTAATATATTTTTATGTTTAAAAGTCTATTATTGATCATTCTATCATATTTGCCCATAGCAAAAGAAGGATATATAATTTATTGTATAATAAATTATAATTTTTGTAAAATCTCCATGAACCTAAAGCTCTAAATGTTTAACAGCATATTCAGGATTGAGCCATCATTGCAATATTTGGAACAAAATTGATTAAAGAGGCATAAATGTATTGTCAAACATGAAAAATAATTATTAATCAAAAATAATTTTTTGTTTTACTATAAATGCATCTGGTTAATAAATAGATCATGCTTTCTTTCTGTTAGTTTGGATGAATATTACTTTTTACTGGAATGGGTGAAAGTCAGCATCCACTTTTTTCCCAGTTTTTATTTTGAGAATGTAAGAAAGATCTTTTTTTTTTTTTTTGAGAGATAGAAACAGCACAAGCAGGGGAGGGTCAGAGAGAGAGGGAGATACACAATCCGAAGACAGGCTGCAGGCTCTGAGCTGTCAGTACAGAGCCCGACGCAGGGCTCGAACCCACGAACTGTGAGATCAATACCTGAGCCAAAGCCAGACGCTTAACTGACTGAGCCACCCAGCCTCCCCAAGAAAGATCTTATTTGCATCACGTAGATGATAGATAGATAGACAGATAGATAATACACAGATAGTAAATCACACAACTTTTTAAACTCCTTACAAGTTAAGTGCTCGCTTTGGCAGCACGTATACTAAACTCCTTACAAGTTATATACCAAAAATTATTTACAAAGCTATTATTAAGCTTCAAAAATGCTTAATTTCAAAGCTCTGTCCACCATTAGCTTGATTCTTCCTGGTATCTTCTGCTTTGGGAAACAAAAAATTTTAAGTCACTTAGATTTCTGAAAGATTTATTACTCAAAGTTTATGATTACTCATCTTCTGAACACGAACACAAACATTACAGTTATCCACTGATTTGACACTTGGAGGTTTGTGCACTCTGGACAATCCATGATTGTCAGATAAAGGATGGGTGAGAGGTCAAGTTTTCTTTTCAGAGTGGGAAAAGAGAAACTGAGAAAGTGGAGGTAGAAAAGAAAAGTCTGTTAGGAATGCTCTGATCATGAAAAGACATTCAGAAATCAAGGGTCTAAAAATTGATTTCCTTAAATTCTCAATGTGCACACTTTGGAAATTCGTTTTGTAGCTGGTATCCCACTTTGAAGACTACTGATTTATATTGGGTAACCTTCTCATATTTATTGAGATGATTGCATGAACCATGTGTTCTCAAGTTTTTATGGAGCATCCGCCATGTGCAAGGCACTGGTCTAGTAGCTCAGGACACAGCTGTGAACAAGATCAAGGTGTGAGGACAATATGGACATTATGGTGTTGGTGATGGGCCATAAATTAGTAAATACTTCAATAATTCAGTAGTAGACTGAAGAAATATACAAAATAATTTCAAAGAGCATAAGAAGTAGAAATAATATAGAGTAGTGAGGAGTGGTCTCATGGCCAAGGATTGTTTCTAAGGAGTTGACATTTGAAGCAAAGATATGAAAAAAATGTAGTCTAGGCCAAGACAGACTGGTGGTGCAGGGAGGCCTTCATAGTGAAAAAGATGCCTCTGTGAAGAGTCAACATATGACCTATATGATGAGGTGTCAGCTATGCAAAGAAATAGAGAAGAGCAGTTTAGAGAGAAGGTGATCAGTTTGTTTTAGTTTGCTAAAGACTTTCTTGATATTGGCATTCAAATTCTCAAGTTCTGGGACAATCCTTAGTCCTAACCAAACTAGGATGGCCTGTCAGCCAAATGGGGGGGTCTAAGATCTACTGGAATAGAGGTCTATTGAAAGGTCAGTGATCTGATGGCCAATATCCAAGCTCCAGTCACCATCACTGGCAACCTGACTTAGACAGAATTAAAAGAATTAGAGGAAAAAACCTTGATTCTGAGACATTTAGGTACCTGGGTCTGTGGCTTTCAGTAGCATCCCAGACTTAGCCCAACACATTAATAATTAATCAAATTTGTAGTTAATAATTGCTTCTCTGTGATATCAAAGAATAAACTTGCTGACTCATCAGTCACCATACAAACATCGCTCACATGCATGTAGGCATGCAAAGCATAGAAACCCTACACATAACAGGCATTCACGGACAAGATGAAGATCCGGAGAGCCATGCTGTGAGATCACTATCGTGGGAAGTTGGACTTTTGATTGGAAAGACGAGTCGAATTTGTGATGCAGCTTTTCATTTCAGATGCTGCTCTCAAGGCAAGTCCCACTTTCATCTCTATCTAGTTAAAACAATATTTGTGCAGAATGAGGTGGTTTCTAACTCTGACTGGGTTAGTTTCTAGTTGAAGCCTTATACGAAATTTGACCTAATGTTACAGATAGAGAATTAAATTCATAACTTACAATAAAAGGGGGAGGGGTGGAGTGTGGGAAAAGGAGGACTTGTCTGGAACTTTTTATGTGCCTCTGTAGGTTCCTTCGTGTATGGTAGGAGTGGTTCAGGCTTTACTAAAGTCAAAATCCTTGTCTCAACTGTAATGGCAGCTCCAAGCTGGTCTTCTTTTTTGGGAGGGGATATGGAAAAATACACAGACACACAAAATGTTCACTGAGACCAATATATTTTAATACATCAGAGGAAGACAGATAAAGACTTTCAGCCCAATAAAGAGAACCCCTGTGTCCTCTATGCACGTCCCTTTACACATTTCCAAACGTAGGGGACTCTCTCTTGTCTTGGCTGTAGCTTTATGTCCGTCTGCATGCCATCCAACCCCCAACAGAACTGTTTCTTGGGAAATAACATCAACAGAATTGGATCCCTGCATATTGTTCCCACTGCTTCTCTCTTGTGTCCCACACCCAGAAGAAATGTTAGTTAGTTGTACTATCAGTGCTCTCAGGAGAATATGTTGAAACTCCGGAAGAAACTTCTGTTAGGCCTCCAGATGGGCTCATGGTTACCTCATCATTGAACCAAGTTACAGGGGAATTAGAAAATAAATCCCTATCATTCACGTCAACAGTTATCTCTTCAAAGGGCCCAGGACGTGGCGGCATTTTAGTGAATCCGTGATCGTCTTTTATGGGAATGCAGCATGTCAGCTTGTTCATACAAAGAAGCTTATACCTTTCAACATGAAAACATCGTTTTCTGCAGTGTCCAATGTTATTCTCCCAACATCTTTTGACTCCCCAGCCAGCTGCAGGGAATAAATGTGTAGGTCAAGTTTTTAACTCTAGCAACAATATTCAAAATTCAAAATTTTGACACCCATTACCCATATAGAGCAATATGATAAATACTACAAGCCATTGGGAGACCAAATAATGAAACTGTCTATTAAATATTGTGTCATATGCCATCAAGGAAACAGGGGCTGGCTGGGGAGGGAGAGAAAGAAGGAAAGCAGAAGAAAAAAAGAGGAGGAGGGGGAGGAGGAAGAAAGAGAGATAGAGAAAGAGACCTATGTACAGTTGATATTTAAGGCAAGACAAGAAGGATGGAAGGAGCCAGACAGGCACACAAGAAGCAGAGAAAGGACCAGCAAATGCTCAGTCCCACTGATAAGAAACTGCATCATGTATTGGGAGAAAGCTGATGAGTCTGAAGTATAATGTGCAAAGGAGCATAAGATGAAATGAGCTTCAAGTGGTATTGCCACCACCCAGTCATGTTAGGCCATTATTAAGCATTTTTGTTGCAAAACACAGTGTGAACTAATTTATTTTATGCTTTAGATGGTTAGTTTGGATTTCATGGAAATTAGATTAGGGAAAAGAAAGAATCAGGAAGGTGTGTTAGAAGCCTTGGCTAGGTAAGATATAATGGTGGCTGGAATTGGGATTTCAGGAACTGTGGAAAAAAGAGGGCAGATTTACGACATTGGTTGTTTGGATATGAGGTCCGAGGAAGATGGAGAAATCAAAGTGCATTACTGCATTTCTGTGGAGGTAGAAGAGATAAGGGGTACTTGCCATTACAGAATGTTAAACAGAGGAAACAACAAGATCTGGAAGGAAGAGGAAAAGGCGGGCTCAAGTATTAGCTTCAGGGCATATAACATATAATATACCTAGAATATCAAGAAGGCAGTGGGATATACCTGAACGATCTCAGTAGACAACTTCAGACTCTAAGTGTAAATTTTGGAATCATTGCTTATGGATATTTAAAACTACAGTAATGGGTAAAGTATAGTGAGTTGGAATAACATAAGATAGAAAGGGAACCAAAATTAAATTCTGGTGAGTGTCAATATTGAGAGTTCAAATAGGAGACAAAGACTCAAAAGTAAAAACCAGGTAAGTCAGAACAAAACAAGAGAATGAGACACTAGAGAATTAGGTTAGTTTCTCCAAAAGTAGACCTTGGGGGGA
Source organism: Mungos mungo (assembly GCA_004023785.1). NCBI lineage: Eukaryota > Metazoa > Chordata > Mammalia > Carnivora > Herpestidae > Mungos > Mungos mungo. The sequence continues at coordinate 12,866 of PISW01008646.1, read as the reverse complement.
AATTTGAGTATAATGAGTGAACTGAGAGGCATTCTCCTCCATCTGAAATCAGTTTGGAAACACGATAGTTAGGGAAGTAAGAAAGCCAAAAAGAGGTGAGTTACATAGTTAGTTACCGCTGTGGTTGACTAGAGTATAATCCTATGGGAAACTGGCAGCCAGTGCCTCAGAGTTCTCCTTCTTGAGAATGAAAGGAGCCACCTGGCCAGCCAATATTTGGTAGATGGTCCCAGAGTGAGCTCATAATTCCATCATTTCTGGATTGCTCTGTATAGGGGTATTTCTCATGCAATCAACCATGCTTTGGGGAGAACTACAAGTTGCAGATCAGGCTAGGATGCATGAAAATGGTAAGTACCAAAAGGATACAAGTAAAGTCGTATCAGATATGACTAGGTTATGCAAGAGAGGAAAGGGTTTCTCAAAACAATGAGTGGACATTTGTAGGCAAATGTTGGTGAGACATTGAGCAAGGTAAAGGCGGAAGTGTCCATTGTGTTTAACATGGTGATTGTCACTGGTAACCATGAGAGGAGCAGTTTCAGAGTGGAAGGAAAAAAAAGAAACAAAAGTGAAGTTGGTGAAATGTGAATTAGAGAAGCGAAGTAGCACCTGGAGACAAAACTCTTAAGAAGTTCAGTATGAGGAAGAGTGGGGAAATAGAGACGTTCTTGGAGGACAACATGGAACCAAGGGAACATTTTTCAGGGATGTTTTGAAGAATGGGAAATAACAGAACATGTTTGAAGACACTTAAGAAGAAACCAGTAGAAAGGGAGAGATTAATACAGAATAGGGAAATGAGACAACAGAAGGGCATAGTACTTGATGGTTGGCAAGGATCAAAATCCCATTCGACAGATTGAGATGGAGAAGGCACACGTCCTCGGCTATGTCAAGAGGGAAAGAGAAAATGGATGCAAAAGCATACTGGTACGAATGTTGACTGTGGTAAAAAGAAAAAGTTCTATTTGAATTTTTAATTTTTTTGTTTTGTTTATTCGGTTTTTTTTTTTAGATTTCACTTATGACTGGAGTAATATAGTACTTGTCTTTCTCAGTGTGGCTTATTTCACTTAGCAAAATGCCCTCTCAGTCCACCTGTATTGTTGTAAATGGCACAATCTTATACTTTTTTAGGGCTTTAAAGTAGTGTGTGTGTGTGTGTGTGTGTGTGTGTGTGTGTGTGTGTATCTTCCTTATCCATTTGTCTATTGATGGACACTTGGATTGATTTCCTCGACTACTGGAAATAATGTTGCAATAAATATAGGAGAGCATATATCTTTTCAAATTAGTGTTTTAATTTTCTTTGGGTAAATATCCAGTAGTAAAATTATTAGATTGTATGTTATGTCTATTTTTTAAAATTTTATTTTAGAGAAAGAGAGCAGGCGAGTGGGGCAGAGGGAGAGGGAATCTTAAGCAGACTTCACGCTCAACCTGGAGCCCAACACAGAATTCAAATCCCCCTACCCTGGGATTATAATCTGAGCTGAAATCAAGAGTTAGATACCCAACAAACTGAGTCACCCAGGCACCCCATGGTATTTAATTTTTAATTTTTAATCTTTTTGAGGGAATCCATATTGTTTTCCACAGTGTCTGTGCCAACTTCTATTCCCACCAGCAGTACACAAGGGTTCTTTTTCTCCACATCCTCACCAACATTGTTATTTCTTGTCTTTTTTTTTTTTATTTCAACCATTCTGACAGGTGTAAGGAGATATCTTATTGTGGTTTTGATTTGCATTTCCCTGATGTTTGGTGATGTTGAGCATCTTTTCATGTGCCTATTGGAATTTTTTAAATCTCGAAGTGTGGGATAAAATCATAAACTGGGAGGGAGGGTCATGTAGAGAAATAGAGCAGGAGAATTAAAGAGAAAGAAAGGTCAGTACAAAGTAGCTGCCTAGAAAGAGGAAAGATGAGCTCACAAAAGAAATATGGTAGGATTTATAAGCAATGTGGTAATTCATTTGAGGGATGAGGATATGAATGTAAAACTAGCCTGCTCCATTTTATGATCATTTAACAGGCAAGCAAACGTGACTGTATTTCTCAGAAAATTGCCTGCAAAGTATGAAGATTGGTGTATTCTAGGCAGAGGAAGCAGCCAGAGCAAAGACCCCATGTTGGAGGAAGCCTGGTGTATAGTTAAAAAAGGAAGTAATTCTCAAAATAACCTTTTCAGGATTTAATTCGGTAATGTATAAAAAGCACCTTTCATGGCTTGACATATATAAAGATAACAGTAATTTTTCTCCTGTTGCCTCTCCTGGGCCAAGAAATTTGTTACTTTTCTCCAATGATTCATTCTCTTATTATTTTATTGGCTCCAATTTACTTTACTTTACTTTATTCTAGTAAAGTCTAGTCTAGTCACAAATAGGACGTTTGTGAACTAAGCAGACAAAATCACATGAAGCTTAATTTCTAGCAGGGGAAGACAGACAATGAAAAACAAGTAAATTACCTTATATGCAAGAAGATGATAGTGGTTTGCAGAAGTAAGAGAGAATAGATTTCAGCAGAATCTATTTGGAGTGTCATGGGGCAGACTGGCAGTTTCTTTTTAAAATTTTTTAAAAAATGTTTTATTTATTTTTGAGAGAGAGACAGAGACACAGCATGAGCAGGGGAGGGGCAGAGAGAGAGAGGGAGACACAGAATCTGAAGCAGGCTCCAGGCTCTGAGCTGTCAGCATGGAGCGCAACGCAGGGCTTGAACCCACAAATCGTGAGATCATGACCTGAGCCAAAGTTGGACGCTTAACCAACTGAGCCACCCAGGGAACCCCGGCAGTTTCTTAAACAGCAGTTCGCATCAGGCTTGAAAGAAGGTGACAATTAAACCATGACTTGGAAGAGGTAAAGGAATTAGCCACACCAGTATCTGGGGCAAGTGCATCGAAGCAGAGGAAATGGACAGAACTCTGTGGGTTGAGCAAGCCTGGCATGTGTGAGGAAGAGCAATGAAGCCAGTGCGGCTCTAGTGAAGAGAGCAGAGACTAAAATAGTAGAAGATGAAGTGAGAGAGTTCACAAGGGGCAGATCACAGAGAGCAGGTGAGCCGCTGTTAGGACCCTGGTTTTTGTTCTGAGTGAAGACGGGCCATTGCAGAGTTTTGAGCAGAAGAGGTACATTATCTGACATCTAGTGGGAGTAGATAGTGCTGTCTGCTATCAAGACAGCAGGTTGCGGGAGGCAGGTGTAGAAGCACAGGTACCTGTGAGGAAGCTACGGGAGGTGAGAGATGGTAATGACTTGTACCAGAGTGGTAGCAGTGGAGGCGGTGAGATTGGTTGGCTCTGGACATAATTTGCCAGTAGACTCCCTGATAGATACAGATAGTAATATCAAAGATAACTCCAACAATATGGCTTAAGCTATGCAATGATGGCAATTGGGAATAACCCATAATTGAGTGTATTTTGTCTAGAATGACAGCAGCTTTTCTTTTATTCTAAGGTCCTCAGTCTGGAATTATGTTATTAAAGCATGTGACTTCCGTCATCAGTATCTCAAAATCATAAAACTAAAGGCTATGACTAATATTGTATTATTTTGGACACATATGCCATTTGCCAAAAACATTATGCCATGTGTGATGAATTCTGTCTAAAACACACCAGATGCAGAATCCGATGGCCTCAAGTTAAATACAGCTTTTTACATTGATGGACATTGATGGACAGTTTGGCTTGATAAAAAGTTACTTTACAAAACCACCAGATGCTGTCTTACTTGAAAATACAAAAATAAACTCAAATACACTAAATAGTTAAATTTCAAAATGGAACCTATAAGGGAAAAATCTATAAATCTACAGGAATGAAAGCTACCCCTCCAAATAAAAAGGTAAAATAGGCAGAACCACACAATTTGTAGCAAAATAAAAATACATGATAAATATATATAAGGTTTGACTTCTCCATACTGAAGGAAGTAGAAATAATCACATCTTTAAACCTAATCCTTCGTTTAAAAGTTTTGATTTATGTCTGAGAATGGTTATATAGAACTAACTTGTATATGTAACAGAAATATACTTATTTGCAAAAATAAGGACATAAATGTCCAATTATCAAACTGAATAAGTAATTTGCAGAGCATCCATTCAATGAAATTTTGTGCAGTTAGTGAAAAATCAGTTGTTGGAACATATTTAATATATGGGAAAATACTAATATTATAACAGAAAAGTTAAAAGTAGGCTACACATTTTTATTCACATAGTAGCATCAGAGCACAACCTTATTTTCACTTCTTTACTATTTCAAAACTTTTCAAAATGTCAGCAAGTAGTTCATAATCAGAAATTCGCCCACTCTCTTTAAGTCCTATGCATCCATTAATAACAATAAAATAAGTTTCTATATTGGTAAGAAATCTCTACGACATATTAATTTACCTACGTGGCTCCTTTACACCGGGTTTTTAAAAATCTAGGATCTGTCTCTCTATCTACCTACCTATCTATCTATATCTGCTAGGATATACAAGTAATTGGTAAGATTGAGGGATTCTGAAAGGAAGATTGAAGAGATGTTCTTCTAAGGTAAGAGAGTACTTAGACTCATATAAAACTATCAAGTGCCTGATACTTTGCATCTACTGCAAGTATTACTTTTCAATAGAAGTGGATAATTTTCAAAAGTATCATTACTAAAAAGCAGGAATAAGCCCATACATTTCACTGGTTAACACTGCTTGGTTATAGAGAGAGCCAGGAAGAGCTGCTCAGGAGATTGGGGAAATTCATGCCTGTAGAGAAATGTCTCAGAAGATACCCCAATATGGGGCACCTGGGTGGCTCAGTCGGTTAAGTGTCCAACTTCGGCTCAAGTTCATGAGTTTGAGCCTCACATCAGGCTCTGTGCTGACAGCTCAGAGCCTGAAGTCTGGAGGCTGCTTCAGATTCTGTGTCTCCCTCTCTCTGCCTCATCCCTGCTTGTGCTCTGTCTCTCAAAAATGAATATACATAAAAAAAATAATCTTCTTGTCATGGCCAAGAAGATTAAAAAAGAAGAAGATACCCCAACATGCTAGGTGCCTCCAACAGAGTCTTAGGGAGTAAGGACATTGAACTGCCATCATGAGAGCATTTCCGTGGTTCTTTATTGGCCCAAGGCTTTTCCTGTAGACCAACTTTTCTCCTCAAGACACCTGAGAGCTCAAGGTCAATAGCATCCTAGTTCCATTGTGCCTACATTCTAGGTTTCCATTACCTTTGGTCATCAGATTTAGGAACCCACATATAATGAAGGTCAGCATCAGGAGATTCATGGCTTCTGGCAGAGAGGAAACTCTGTGTCCTGAGGAATCCCGAGCACTTTGCCTGGCTAGGACTCTAAATAGTCACCTTTACTTGCCTATCATGGGTGATGAAGCAGAAACGGGGAGAATGCTATGCCATCCAGAACAGCAGACCATTAACTCGCACCACTGAGTGTGCATGACAAAATCATGCTCTGTTCTAAAAACTATTACAGGAAACTGAGGCCTTGTGAAATGAGTTATAATCCTGAGCAAGTGTAGGGTCTGATGAAAGAAACAACTCCCAAAGAAAGTTGTTCTCCTTAACCCTAGATGGGGCTAATTACTTTCTTTCTCTCTGTAGCACCATATATATACACCGATGGTAGAAGAATACTACGCAAGGATCCCACTTATTTCAGACCTGTAGCTTATGACTTCCACTAGAGTGTCCTCCTCTCTATCTGAGCGGTTGCCAAAGCCATTTTGATTTAATTTTTGTATAAGTTATGAAGTTTAGTTTGAGATGGACTTTTTTTTACTGTGCATATTCAATTTTTGCAGTAATGATTTATTAAAAGTACTATCCTTCCTCCATTGAATTGCTTTGGCATGTTTGTCAAAAGTTATTTGGCCATACTTGGCTCTCTGTTATGTTCCATTGATCATGTGCCCATTCCTCTGCCAAACAACATACTCTTGATTACTGTAGCTATATAATATGTCCTGAGATACTGTACTGATTCTTCTTGCTTTATTCTTCTTTAAAAAAAATTTTTTAGCTCTACCAGTTCTTTTGCCTTTTTTTTTTTTAAATGTTTTTAATTTATTTTTGAGAGACAGAGAAAGACAGCATGAGCAGGGGAGGTCAGAGAGAGAGGGAGACACAGAATCTGAAGCAGGCTCCAGGCTCTGAGCTGTCAGCACAGAGTCCAACGTGGGGCTCGAACCCACAAACCGTGAGATCATGACCTGAGCTGAAGCCCGACGCTTAACCGACTGAGCCACCCAGGCGCCCCTCCTTTGCCTTTCAATAAAAATTTTAGAATAGTCTTATGTACATCTATGAAAGATCTTCCTGGGATTATGATAGCAATTGAGTTATACCCTGTGTATTAGTCTGGGAAGAAATGACTTCTTTGTTACATGGAGGCTTCTAGTCCATGAACATGTATGCCTATGCCACTTCATTTAAGTGTCTCTTAAAATTTCTTTCTGTCTTTTTTTTTTTCTTTCTTCTTAATTTTAATGCCAGTTTAGGTAACATACAGGACTATGTTAGTGTCAGGTGTGCAATATAGTGATTCAACCATCCCATACATTCCTTAGCGCTCATCAAGATAAAAGTACTCTTAATTCCCATCACCTATTTCACCCATTCCCCATCCACCTGCCCTCTGGCATCCACCAGTTTGTTCTCTAAAGTTACGAGTCTGCTTTTGGTTTGTCTCTTTTGTTCTTTGCCCATTTGTTTTGTTTCTTAAATTCTGCATAGAAGTGAAATAATATGGTATTTGTCTTTCTCTGACTGACTTATTTCACTTAGCATTTATTTCTATCATCAGTGGTTTGTAGTTTTTAGAATATAAGACTTAAAATGTTTTTCAATCTATACCTACATGTTTAATACCTTTAATTTCAATGTTCATGTAAGCATAATTTGATACTTTTAATTTCAACATTCACATGCTCTTACTAGATAACAGCAACACAATTCATTTTTATGTGTTGATTTTGCATACTGGACCTAGATCAAGTCAGTTATTAGTTTTAAGAGGGTTTGTTTTTTTTTTTTGTAGATTGCTTCTCTTTTCTATGTAAACTATCATGTCAGCTGCAAACGGGGACAGTTTTCTTTTTTCATTTTCAAATGCTATCTTATCTTGTCTTATCATGTTGAGTAGAATTTTCAGAATACATTAAATAAGAGTGGCCCGGGTGAATATCCTTGCATTTCTGCAATCTTAGAGATACTCATTCTTTTACCATTAAGTATAACATTAGCTGTAGGTATTTTGTAGATTTTTTTTGATCAAGTTAACAAAGTTTCCCTACATTCTTAGTGTTTTTTAAATGTTTATTTATTTATTTTGAGAGAGAGCACCTGTACATGAGCATGAGTTGGGGGTGGGGCAGAGAAAGAGGGAGAGGGAGAGACTCCCAAGCAGGTTCCACACTATCAGCACAGAGCCTGACGTGAGGCTCGATCTCACAAACCATGAGATCATGACCTGAGCTGAAATCAGGAGTCGGAAGCTCAACTGACTGAGCCAACCAGGCGTTCCCATTCTTAGTTTTCTGAGAGTTTTTGAAACTTTTTCAAATGCTGTTTATACATCAGTTGATTGGATCATTTGATTTTTTTCCTATTAGCTTGTTGATTTGTCAGGGGATATTCATGGTTTTCAAATATTTAACCACCTTTCATTCTGCATCAAATGCCACCTGGTCATGACTTTAATTCTTTTTATATACTGCCCAATTCCATCTGCCAATATTTAAGAAAAAATTTTTTTGAGAGAGAGAGATAAAGAGGGGGCGCAAGTGAGTGAGGGGCAGCGAGAAAGACAGAGAGTCCCAGTGGAGGCAGAGAGAGAGGGAGAGAGAAAGAGAGAGAGAGGGCAAGAAGTAAGGCTCACTCAAAGTGGGGCTCGTGTTTTACCCAAAGTGGAGCTTCTGCTCACCCAAAGCAGGGCTCCTGCTCACCTGAAGCGGGGCTGGCAGGGCTGGAGCTCATCCAAGGTGGGGCTCGAGCTCACCAGAGTGGGGTTCATGTCCCGATGTGGGACTTGAACTCACAAATTGTGAGATAGTGACTGGAGCCGAAGTCAGATGCTTAATGACTGAGCCACTGAGGCACCCCTGCCAATATTTTTTTAAGTGAAATAATTGCAGACTCACATGTACTTGTAAGACATAATTTAGAGTGATCCTGTGTGCCCTTTACATCGTGTTCCCCAATGGTCACATCTTATAAACCTATAGTACAACCTCAAAAACGAGGGCGTTAACATTGATACATCCCACCAATCTCATTCTGGTGCCCTGGTTTTACTTGTAATGATTTGTGTGTGCATGTGTGTGTTGTGATGGTGTGCATGTTTGCAGTTCCGTGCGATTTCATCACACATAGGTTTACGTGTCCATCGCCACAGGCAAGGTACAGAACAGTTCCGTCATCATAAGCGTCCGCCTTTCATTCACTCTGGCCTTGCCGAAGTCAGTGGAGCATATTTGTGTGACCTATTTCTAGGTTCTGTAATCCCTTCACTAGAACCACCCAGTTGTTCCTAAGCCTTGATATCAGAGGGAATGATACCTCCTACTTTATACTCTGTCAGGATGGTTTTAATTCCTCTCAGGCCGGTGTTCTTGTGTATCAATTTTGTAATAAACTTGTCTATGTCAACAAAAATCTTGCTTAGATGAGGTAATTTCATTAAACCTTTAGATCAATGTTAAGTCTTCTAATTCATGAACACAGTATGACTCATTGCATATTTAGGTTTGTTTTGCTGCCATCAGAATTTTACAATTTTCAGCATTCAGATCCTTAACTTTTTTTTTTTTTAACTTTTTTAATGTCTTATTTATTTTTGAGAGAGACAGAGACAGAGTGTCAGCCGGGGAGGGGCAGAGAGAGACAGAGACATAGAATCAGAAGGAGGCTCCAGGCTCTGAGCTGTCAGCACAGAGCTTGACAACAGGGTGAAACTCAGGAACTGTGACATCATGACCTGAGCCGAAGTCAGACGCCTAACCAGCTGAGCCACCCAAGCGCCCCTAATCTTATTTTGTTAAATGTATACCTAAGTATTTCATTTATTGGGAGTGACTATAATTACTACTGCTTTTAAATTCCAGTTTTTATAAGTTTATTGCTAATTTATAGGAATGTAATTTACTTTTGAATATTTTTTTAAGCAAACACATTTAGGCCATTAGAATTGTAATTCAGGAGACATAAATTCAGGTAGAAACCTGAATTCTTTTGTGTCTTGTGTTTTATCCTGCAACTCAGCTGAATTCACAAGTCGATTCTTGTGGATTTTTTAAAATAGATTTTAGGGGGGATTTTCACTTAGGCATCTCTTTTATCCTTTTAAATCTATATGCTTATTATTTCTTGCTTTATTGTAATGACTACAGCTTCCAGGAATGTTAAAGTGAAAGCCTTTAGTCTTTGATCACTAAATATGAGGGGTTTATTTTGCAGATGTTCTTTATTAAATTGAGGTCGTTACCTTCTACTCTTCATCTAAAAAGAATTTTTATCATGAATTAGGGTTTTATAAAATGCTTTTTCCTCAACAATCAATATGCTCATATTATGTTTTTATAATTTTCTTATTGATATGGTTACACTAATTAATTTTTTATATTAAATCAGTCTTGCATACCTGAAATAGATTCTCCTTGGTCCTGGTGTATAAATTTTTATGCATTGTTGGATTCTATTTGCTGATATTTTACTGAGGTATTTGCATGTAAATTCACAAGAGCATTTGGTCTGTGGGTTTTTTTTTTCAGTTTTTATGTTTTTTATTTACTTTTGAGAGACAGAGACAGTGTGAGCAGGGGAGGGTCACAGAGACAGGGAGATACAGAATCGGAAGCAGGCTCCAGGCTCTGAGCTAGCTGTCAGCACAGTCGGGGCTCAAACCCACGAACTGTGAGATAATGACCTGAGCCGAAGCTGGATGCTTAACCGACTGAGCCACCCAGGCACCCCTGTGGTTTTCATTTTTAATAAGGCCTCTATCCAGTTTTAGTCATAAGTTAATGCTGATATCATAAAATGAGTTAGGAAGCACTCCCTCCTAGTTCTGGAAGAGATTAAATCTTTGTACATACAGGAATCCCTCCGTATTTGAAAGTTTGAGTTACACCACTTCACTTTTATAGAAGACCTACGTTAGTACCTGTTTTTTGCTCACTGAAAGAAATATGAAGAGGTTTTTTGCTTTTACAAAAGGCGAAAAGCAAAAATAGTGATCAGTTCGGTGTTTGTTTTGCAAGGAGCCATTCTAGGGACAGCTCACACCTAGAGCAACCAGAATTAGCCCCGCCCAGTCCCCCCCTCCCCCCCCGGGAACTGTGCTAGGCATCTGGGCATCAAGCTGCCATGGCTTTGAACCATGTCTCTGAGCATCTGTGCTTGGTCTGGATTGTGTGCATCCCTAGCAGGCTGTCTCCGGGATATCAGAAAGATTACGAAAGATTATTTTTTGGACCGGAAACACCCAACAAATTCTCCATATGAATTAATGGTAATTGCATCTTTGGTATATTATGCCACTGTGGCTTATTACAAAAGTTTTCACAGAAAAGTTCTACCCTCAAGAAAAAAAAAGTTCTACCCTCAGATAGTGGGGAAAACCCATATTGGGTCGGATTCTCCAGTGAAACCAGGGCTTGAACCCATGAACTGTGAGATCATGACCTGAGCCGAAGCCCGTGCTTAACCGACTGAGCCACCCAGGCGCCCCTAGGTTGTAAATTTTTAAAAAATTTTTAACGTTTATTCATCTTTGAGGGAGAGAGAGACAACAGAGTGAATGGGGGAGGGGCAGAGAGAGAGGGAGACACAGAATCTGAAGCAGGCTCCAGGCTCTGAGCTGTCAGTACATAGCATGATGCAGAGCTCAAACTCACGAACCAGGAGATCAGGACCCGAGCCAAAGTCCGATGCTTAACCGACCAAGCCACCCAGGTACCCTTAAGTTGTAAAATTTTTGAGTGAAAAATTTCTTGTGGCTTTCCCTTCTTATTTATTTATTTATTTATTTAGAGCACACGTGCTCATGTGCTCACTCGTGTGAGGGAGGAGCAGAGGCAGAGGGAGGGAAAGAATCTCAAGCAGGCTCCACATCCATTGGTGGGGGGGTCATCATGGGACTCTAGCTCATAATTGTGAGATCATGATCTGAACTAAAATCAAGAGTGAGAAGCTCAACTGACTGAGTCACCCAGGTGTTCCTCTCTTCTTATCTTTTTTTTTTTAAATGTTTTTTTTATTTATTTTTGAGAGACAGAGAGAGACAGCGTGAGCAGGGGAGGGTCAGAGAGAGAGGGAGACACAGAATCTGAAGCAGGCTCCTGGCTCTGAGCTAGCTGTCAGCACAGAGCCCGATGCAGGGCTCGAACCCGTGAACCGTGAGATCATGACCTGAGCCGAAGCCGGACGCTTAACCGACAGAGCCACCCAGGCCCCATTTCTTATCTTTTTTAATGGCTGTAGGATCTTAATGATATTAATGTTTCATTGTGGATATTGATGGTTTCTTTATTGCTTCCTTTTGTCTTTGTCAATTTTGAAATTTGACTTATCAATTTTATGGATTTTTTTTTGAGAATCAACTTTCTGTTCATTTCTTTTTTCCTATTGTTTTTTGTTTTTTTCAATTTTATTTTTTCTCCTACTATTGCCTTTATTATTTCCTTTCTTCTGCTTGCTTTGAGTTTATTTTGCTCTTCTTTTTCTAGTTTTGACATAGGATCTTAGGTTATGGAGATCTTTCTTTTCTTTTTTTAAATAAAAAAATTTTTTTTAATTTTATTTTAAATAGGCTCCACACCCAGTGTGGGGCTTGAACTCAGGACCCTGAGGTCAAGAGTCACATGCTCTACTGACTGAGCCAGCCAGGCATCCTTCTTCTTTTCAATTATAAGGATTTAGCAATAAAAGCTTTCTTCTAATTATCACTTAAGATGCAACCCACGTATTTTGATATGACCTGTTAATTACGACGAAATGTGAAACACAAAAACATGCAAAAAGGTGTCATACAAATTAGGGTTTTATTCTTCTCATATGATATAATATCAAGTGTAAGGTTTAACAGATGGAGGCAGAGGCGAGAGGAAAGACAGAGACCAAGTTATGGAGCCAAGAAGGCCTTTATTGGAGTCTGCAATTCCCAGGCGAGGTTCCATGACTCCGGGAGTGGGGAGTCAGGGAAGTCACGCCTGGTATGGGAGAGCAAGGTGTTTTATTGGTGCAAAAGTTTTGGGTTTGACCTCAGATGGGCCGATAGCCAAGTAGGGGCATCTTTGGACTGTGGCAGGATAGGATTGGCTGTCCACTTCGGTGGGGTGGGGGATGCTGGAATTCCATGGTGAGGCATTCCAGTTTGAGACAGTCCAGATTGAGAGTCGGGGTTGTCGGCCCCTGGCGGTGCCTGGAACTATTATCTGACCCGCAATAAAATGGCCGCTGGTGCTTTTCAAATGGCTCAGGTCATTCCAGGTTTGCAGGTGGGGGTTGTCAGTGCACGCAGCTCTCCACGGCAAAGTGGCCGCTCAGTTGCCTTCCCATGGCAACTCTTACATTAAGGAATGCTGTAAGAGCTTCATGCTGACATCAGGCACCAGGCAACATAGTCCCTTCTTTCACACACTCCTAGCACGAGCTTTTGGCCCATGGTTAGAAGACGGCTGCGTCGCCTCCAGCAATATGACCCTGCTTCAAGCAGAAGGAAGTGGCAGGACAAAAGCTAAGGGGGACAAGCCACTTGAATCTTTGCCCCATCCCTTTGAAGTATCTTCCAAGACACCCCACCAAAAATACTCTGCTCAATGTCACCGGCCACAATGGCACCACATTTC
>PISW01008645.1:8896-70552 GCA_004023785.1 Mungos mungo | reverse complement strand
TCAGTGCTGCTTTCTAACCTTACAGAACCAATTCCCTTGCCCTTCACAACTTAATACAGATGCACACACGTTCAGACGGTAGAGCTTTCTTGGTTTGAATTTGATCTACACGTAGGCATACTGCAAACGCTCTGCTACAGTCTGCTTTATTCCACACAATGATACTCCCTACAAGGTCTGATAGCAGCATTTTTAATTCCGTTCAGTAAGAACGTTGTTATAATTTCTCCTTTGATCTACGAGTTACTCAGAAGTGCGCTTTTTGAGTTTCAGTAGTGTAAGAGTTCTTATCTTTTTGTTGTTGTTCAAGTTTAATTACACTGACACTGGATGCAGTCTACACATTAGTCCACGGAATCTGTTGGGACTTCCTTTATGATTTAGCACAGATCAATTCTCCTTTTTAACATTTGCACCCTAGAGTTCAAAACCTCTGCGTGTTGATAAATGCAGTGTTTATCTGAATGGCCATTACATCAAGTCGCATAATGATAACAAACCTTCTTACACATTGCAGGTTTTCTTATCACTGTGGTCTATTAAGACAGAGGTACATGCGAATTTCCTACTATGGCGGTGGAATGGCAGTCTTCCCCAGAGTTCTATGTATCGCAAACTATGTACTAATTTAGAATTATTATATCTTCCTGGTAAACTAACCTTTTAATCAATAGGTAAGCGATTGTATCTAATAATGCTTTCTCCTTAAAGTGTATCTGTCTGATATTGATAAAGCAACTCTAGATTCTTCTGGCTACTATTTGCTTTTTCCATCCCTTGAACTTTTTTTTAAATATTTATTTATTTATTTACTTATTTATTTATTTAGAGAGCGCAAGTGAGCATAAGTGGGGCAGAGACACAGAGAGAGGGAGAGAGAGAATCCCACGAGAATCTGACAGCGCAGAGCAGGACACAGGGCTCAACCTCACGAAATCACAAGATCGCGAGATCACAACCCGCGCTGACACCAAGAGTCGGACGCTTAACGGACCGAGCCACCAGGCGCCCCATCCATCCCTTGACTTTCAACGCAGACTTTCCGCAGCTTGATGCTTTTAGGTGTTTCTTTTAAAAAAAAAAAAAAAACAGCATAAAATGGAATTTTGCCTTTCCCCCCTCCAGTCTGACAACCTGTGTCTTCTAATGCAGAGTTCAGTCCATTTTCACAGACTGTGATTATGCATCATATTCAAGATTCATTTCTTCTATCACATTTTGTGCTTTCATAATCTAGTCGTTTCTTTCCCTCTTTTCATGCCTTTTTTGGCGTTGAGTCTGTCCACCTCATTGAGTGGTGTTTCTTCCACTAGATTTTGAAATGATACACTTTAATTATATTTTGTCAGGGTTAGCCCAAAACTTTAAATTTTTTTAATGTTTTATTTATTTTTGAGAGAGAGGGAGACAGCGTGAGCAGGGGAGGGGCAGAGAGAGGGAGACACAGAATCCGAAGACAGGCTCCAGGCTCTGAGCTAGCTGTCAGCACAGAGCCCGACGCGGGGCTTGAACTCATGAAGGCGAGATCATGACCTGAGCTGAAGCCGGACGCTCCACTGACTGAGCCACCCAGGCGCCCCCAAACTTTAAAATGCTAATGTAATTTAACAGTCTAAACAATCAATGTTTCCACCTACTTCTCAAACAAGAATAAGAACTGTGAGTGTTTTAACTTCGATCACACCTTTCCCCACTTATCAGGGATCATTGTACAGAAAACTCTTCCACCTCGATTTGTTTCAACCTTACAAACTAAACACCGTTAATGTTTCAGATCAACTGCTTAAAAAGCTTCATCCACAACTATCATTTTTGTTGCTGGCCATTCCTTTCTGTGTCTCAAACCTTAACTTGATTATTTTCCTTCTTCCTGAATACCCTGACACTTCTGAAAATTGTAGGCTATTTATTTTATACATGATCCTCTCTGTGTAGGTTTAGCTGGTGTTTTTTCATGGTAAAATTAAGGGTATACAATCTTGGCCAGAATGTCACGTGAGTGATAGTGTGCCCTTCCCAGGGTATCACCTCAGGAGGTCCAAGAGTCAGCATGAGTCCTGACCAATGTCACTTTGATTACACGGCTGTGGTGGGCTGACCTCACATCTCTTGGTACCGGTCATGTTTTCCATCTCATCTCTGTTACGCTCCGTTTTCCTTCAGCCCTGTGTTCCCATGCACCGTTTCTTTCTTCAAAGGTGCCTGTTTTGTTGTTTTAACCTGGTCACTGTTTTTTTATTTTGAACTTATTATATCACATTTCTAGATGTTTTCAAAATGGCTGGCTCAATTGAGTCTTTGGTGTCTTTGTCATTGTTTAACTCCATGTTTTGTTTAATACATTTAGCATTTTGTATCTGCTGATTCAAATACCTGTCATCTTCAGAGTCTGACTCTGCTACTTCCGCTCACTCTTGTTCACGGTGCCTGGGTTCCCAGCTGGTTTAATGCGTTAGGGGGGAGATGGGATGTTGGCTCATGTTCAACTGGATCCGTACGCACAGCAGTCTTTTCAGGATGGATGTTTAAAGTGTCTCCCTCTGAGAAGAGTTTGCATCTGTATCTGCCAGAAGCCTAGTGGTGCCCACACAGGGCCACTTAAGTGAAATTTCTGTTTTGTTTTTTGGGGGCATCACACAGTAGTATAAATTGAGGCTCAAATCCACACGAGTTAAGGCTTGTGATAATGAATTCTCAGGGAGACTTTTTTCCTCTTATTTCCAGTCTACCCAAAGCCTGTATCAAGACAGGTACTTACCAACACTCTCCCTCTGTGGTAGAACAATCTACTTCTTCCCCCTCTTTTAGCAACGAAGATGTCATGTTTTTTTTTTTTTTAAGTTCCAGCTTTATTTGGGTTTGGGAAGGGGGTATGGGGCTCAGTTGTGACTTTCTTCTTTCTTTAGAACCCCAGAGCTTTCTTTCCTATTGCCAGACTCTACACCAAAAGGATCAGGAAATAACTCTAGGACAAGCACCACTTCCAATGCTAGCTTATCAATGAACTCATGTTATCTTAAAATTTCTGACCTCTGAGAAGGACTTACTTTGTCTTCAGTTCAGCCATTACATAAGAGTTTTGATTTGTTTTTTAATCGAGCATTTTCTGGTATACTGAACTGCACAGAGTTCCTCCATACCTCTAGCCCACTATATGACCAAAAACAGAAGTCCTTAAGGTTTCTTGGACAGTGGTAGAAAAAAAACACTTTATGGCACAGTAGAGAAGGCAGAGTTTTCAATGACAATTTTTAAAAAGAGACCCTGGTTCAATCTCCAGCCCTTCGACTATTAAAAAAAAAAAAAAAATAGGACTAACATGGGGCACCTGGGTGGCTCGGTCAGTTAAGCATCCAACTTCAGCTCAGGCCATGATCTCATGGTTCATGAGTTTGAGCCCTGCATCGGGCTCTGTGCTGACAGCTCAGAGCCTGGAGCCTGCTTTGGATTCTGTGTCTCCAGCTCACTCTGTCCCTCCCCCACTCACACTCTGTCTCTGTCTCTCTCAAAAATACATAAACTTTAAAAAAAATAAGTAAAAAGTAAAACAGGACTAATGAACACAGAATCAAGCCCACCGAGGAGTAAGTAAGAAGAGGGTTTCCTAGCAATGCACGTCGGCCCAGGTTAGCCAGTCCCTGCTGCCCAGACCTGCTGATTTCGTGGACCACCCAGAGAGGGCCAGATCTCTGAATCGATCGTGTGCCAGAAACAGCTAGATGCTGTCTTTACCATCCACACAACATCAACGAGGTCAGAAAAAGAAACCCTTTTAAGTCTGTTTGGTTTATTTTCTTTTTCCGTGTGATGACTATTCAGTAACCTAAAACACTCCAAACGAGTCCGTTTTGGTGCACGACACTCTCCTCCTTGAGATGTGAGATGTATTTACATTTCACCACCGAGTGCCTTCAGGAAAGGCTTCTCAAGGCAAACTTACGTTCGGCAAGCTTGTGTGTTACAGATTTTCGCTTGGACGCATACCAATACGGCACAGAAGTTCAATGCTACACTGAACATCTGAAACAACACTGACAACTTTATTACGGAAATGTGATCTGTTCTCAAAGAGTTCAGTTCCCTAAATTTAAAACGCTTTGGAAATCTCTCATTAAAGTGTCTATTTGTCTGGCCAGACGTAGTTTTGTGGGACTTAGAAAAGCTCAGTGGGAACTCATCATCTGTATTTTTCTGTACCCATTACAGCACAATAATGCTCAAGGTTTATAGATATACAAGGCCATGAACGTGGAAGTTAATCAATAAACGTGTTCCAGGTGGTCCTAACGAGGTTCAGTGGGGGAGTCTGTGCTCTTCTGGGAGATTCCAGCCTGACTAGATCTTCAGTCTTGAAGCGAAGAAGCTGCAAAGGACGAGGTCAATCAAGCAGGCTTCCAGGCAGCACACATGACGGACCAGCGACACTGCCAAAGTCTGGTGGGGGGCAGCCGTCAGTCCTTCAGACCCCTCGTGCTGCCACCTAAGCTTGGAGACTTTACCATCCGAGCCAAATTTTCTCTAGAAGAAACAGTTCCTGGTTTTTAGGAGTTTCGTAGCCAGTTTCTTTTCTGTTTTCTACTTGGTGTCTGGACAAATCCCAACCTGTTAAGATACTTTGGTATTTCTTCATTCCTTCCAGCCCTTTGTTGCTTTTCTTCAATCTAAGCCTTTTAAAGCAGGTTTTTTAAGCTTGAACATTTCCTCAATCTGCCCAGGACTTCTCGGCTTTCTGCTCCTAGAGCCTCCACCATCAGACAGACACGGGGCCCCTCTTGCTGTTCCTCAGGATGTCAGGCATTTAGGCTCTCTCCCACTCCCAATTCTGCTGATTATACTGTCCATCTAACTTTTTGGTTGATAAAAATGGGACCATTGTCTCCTTCCAAATTCAATCAATCCATCTATTCATGGAAATGAGATCCATCCCCACACACCCCCTTCATCCTCAGATGTAAAAATCATTAACTCATTAAAAACACATTTTGTCTTAGTCTGGGCACCTGCGGGGCCCAGTCGGTTGCACATTCGACTCTCGATACCGGTTCAGGTCATGATCTCACGGTTCGTGGGATGGAGCCCTGTGTTGGGCTCTGTGCCGACAGCGCAGAGCCTGCTGGGGATTCTCTCTCTCCCTCTCTCTGCCCCTCCCCGGCTTGCTCGCACACGCAGGCATACATGTGCACACACAAACTCTCTCTCCCTCCACCTCTCAAAAATAAATAAATAAGGGGTAGCAGGGTGGATCAGTCAAGTAAACATGACTTGATTTCAGCTCAGGTCATGATCTCACAGCTGTGAAATTGAGCCTGCATCAAGCTCTGTGCGTGGCGTGAGCCTGCTTGGGATTCTCCCCCTCTCTCTGCCCCTCCCCTGGTCACGCGTGCACATAGGCAAGCTCTCACTCTCTCTCTAAATAAACAGATATTAAAAAATAAATAAATCCATCATTTCCCCCCAACTGTCTACTTACTCATGAGAGCTTACACAACACGTATCCCCAGCCCCAACCTCTTTACTGTTCACCGAATGCTACCGCATAAAACCTCCGAGATGCCATTTTCAGAGTTACTGGGTGCCTCCGTGTCCCTCCGAGAGTGTGCCCGCTTCTTTACATGACCTCTACCTAATTCTTCCTCGTGCTACAGCTGGTCACACATCCTCTTAAGGGTCTGTACATCTATTCATGTTTGCATGCCCGGCTCCCTGCCCACCAGCTGGCAAAAGGTAAGTGCTCGATAAATAAATGGCGTGTGTCTGACTGAAGGAGTGAGTACCGTATATAATAGTCTAGATGAGAAAAGAGCACAGAGCACTTGAGGCAATCTGGCGGACTCCGTCCCAATTTCAGATATTCATACATTCTAATTCCAACCTATTTGGATTCTAATAAATATACACCCGCAATAGATACTCTTTATATATATATATGAATGTTATGTATGTTTTACATATCTATATTTTTATAGGTGAACTTAAGTATTTACGTACGTGTTTAATATGTGTATTTAGTATACACTTTATATATATATACATATATATATTTGCAGAAGCCGAAATAGCCTCCAGGCCCATTCCAGGAGACCGTGGAGCAATCTGTGAAGCCCCGGCGTTCCAAGTGGCCCACGGAGCCCTGAGGGTCCCCAGATTCTTTCTAAGGATCAGCAGGGTGCTCCCCTTTTCAACTACATCCCTATGTGACTCCAGATTTTCTTCATTTATTTCAACCACAATTTATCACAACAGACTGCATGAAGAAACAGATACGAGAATAGAGCTGGCTTCTCTTAAGATTTCTGCCAAATATAAATAAAATAATGCCACACTTCTCACTAATTTTTGAAGGTCTGGAAAATAGTTATTTTTCATTAAAATGTTATTTACATTTACATGTAATGGTTCAGTATTATTATTTTTTAATTCTTTTATTTATTTATTTTGAGAGAGACAGAGAGAGAGAGAAGACAGAGCACAAGTAGGGGAGGGGCAGAGAGAGAGGGAGACACGGAATCTGAAGCAGGCTCCAGGCTCTGGCTGTCAGCCTGGAGCCCGACGCAGGGCTCGAACTCTGCCTCACCACTGATCTGTTTGATAACTTACGCTTTCTTCATTAAATGACATGAATTTTCCACCAGACCTAGGTGAAGAACAAGGAAGAGAGGCCAATCTTTCTCCTTTCTTCTTACCTAAATACGGTCTCTGAGGTTTTCCCTAGCTTAGGACTAGTGGTGAAAATAAGGAGAACTAAAATGGTTAGCATCTGTATCCAAACTAAGCAGCCGCACACTCACCTCATGGGCCCATAGTTGAGCACTATGAATGCCAACACCACCATCACACAGACAGCTCTTCGTTTCGAATTAGGCACTTTGAGCCTCTGGTTCTAAGAGAAATAACCATGTTAAATACAGTTAAATCACACACTAATCTCACAAAAAGCAACAGCTAAGATAAGCACACTTCTCTTCACCAGTTATAAGAACAGTTAAAAAAAAAAAAAAAAACACAGTAACCCTCAGAGGGGAGAACAGTAACTTCTCACAAGACCAGAGCACGGCCATCCAAGCTCCCTGACGGCAGCCGAGAAGGGGCGGCAGGGAAGAAACGCAGAGGCCACTGTGGCGCTTTCCTGTCCCCCAAGGACAAAGTTCAACCATGTAACACGTCTATGGGTCTTCAAAGGATTTTAAAACCCATCTGTAGCTTGTCCCCCGTCTCTTAAATCTCTGCAGGTGGTGAAGCGGCCTCTTGTGCTCAGGGAAGGCAGAGCTGAGGAGCCCCGCGCCTTGGGCACAGGTGTCCAGGGGGCTCGGGCCCGTGCTGTGGCGGGAAACCCTGAACCTGCAGGCTTCGCATGAGCAAAATCAAGGAGAAGGTCGATGTACCGGGCCCAGCATGGCAACCACATGCAAAAAACATAATGGGGGACAGGTGGACAGAAAAAAGATCTAAAATTTTTTGTGCGTGTGTTTTCTTTTTCAAAAGGAGAGACCTGGCGATGCCTGGGTGGCTCAGTCCGTTGAGCATCCGGCTTCAGCTCAGGTCATGACCTCATGGTTTGTGGGTTCGAGCCCCACGTCGGGTTCTGTGCTGACAGCTGGGAGCCTGGAGCCTGCTTCTGATTCTGTGTCTCCCTCTCTCTCTGCCCCTCCCCTGCTCATGCTCTGTTTCTCTGTTGCAATAATAAACATACAAAATAGATTTTTAATAAAAAAATAAAAGGAAAGGCCTGGCGGGACTACCTCGGGTCCTCGCAGTGATTTAGTCAGAAAGAGACGGCTCCCGGGGAGTCAGCTTTGAACGCAGACCGGGAGGCACAGTCCCAGGCTCCCCTCCCCACTGCTTCATTCCGCCTGCAAACGCTTCAAGGTGCACCGCAGCCTCTTCTGCCTAGTCCTCTTATTTCACACGATCTAAACGCACCGTTTCCAACCGTTTCTCAGGCAGGCCCCACCCCAGCGGGGCCGTGCCGCCGCCTCACCTCTGACACCACCTCGTCCAGCTGCCTCCTGAGCGAGCCGTTCTCCCTCTTGAGCTTCTCGTTCTCCGAGAGCGCGGCCTTCAGCCTGGCCTCCAAGCCCAGCATGTACTCCTTCTTCTTCTTGCGGGACTGGCAGGCGGACTCCCGGTTTTTGATCATCCGCTGCTGCCTCCTTAGAACAGCAATCTAGGAAAAGTTACAACGAATCAAAATACTCCGATTTTAGAACCAGATCAGAGTACACTGGGTTTCACGATTATTTTTAAACAAACTGTTCAAAACACAGGGTACTGGCTGTTTTAAAACAGGTTTCAAAAAATATTATTAAACTAAGCAAAATGAAATCAAGTGATTAAGGCCTTGTAAAACCTAAATGTTAAATGATTTCTCCTGATGTTTTCTAAGGCTTATTTATTGATCTTCCAATTTTTCCCTTTAGAAACTCACTCAGGAAAAAAAAAGAAAAGAAAAACGAAACTCAAAAAGTGCCCTGACACATACATGCATGTACATATCCACACACCTTTAGACTCAGGCCCTAAACGGACTGTCTTCCAGAACACCACGTCCAATTCCTTATAAGGCTGCTTCTACTTGCAAAGTTACCACCACTTAAATTCAGCGTGTGCAAGCTGCACTCACCGTCTCCCTCTATCTGGATTTATCTGTACACCTTCCCCCAGTCATCAACACCTCGCATGATATCTAAGAGGAAGTGACCATTTACTTACTTATTTCCCACATCTACTCCCTCTTTCAACCGGATTCACTCACTAAATATGCACTGAGGATATGCTAATGGGCAAGTTTCTTCTAGGGACACTGTGTCTCAGTTACTCCGTTCCCTCTGTTCCTGCTGCCACCCCCCCCCAACCCCGCTTCAAGCGGGCACTCATTCGCACGTCCGCAGACCTACTGCAGTAGTTTTCTAAGTATTTTCAGTGGTCTCCAATCTCTTCCTATCGACCATCTGCAAGATCCTTAGCCGCCAAAACAAAAGCAAAAAGAAACTTGCTATTCTTTCGCAAAACCAAGCTATTCATGCATCATAGCTGGCCACCTGTTCTCAAGGCCCTCCGTAATGTGACCACCCCCCTACGTAACCACACCTTCTGCCCTAGCCCAACAACTATTCAATCCACACCCAGACTCTTATCACTGGAGGCCACTCCCCGATCTCCACACATACCTGATTCATCCCTGCACTCATACCATTTCCTCCACTAACCTAATTCTCGGGATCCTCCATGCTCTATGCTACACCATCTTTCCTGCATGTCTTAGGCCCTCATAATTCGGAAAATACACCTGAACACTCTAATGCTCTCAACTGTTTCATGAGTGTTAACTTTCTCAATCTAGATTTTTTACGTTAGGAGCCAAAACTATGTAATTCTACATTTTTGCTTACTACCCACAATATCTTCCATAATCAAAACTTACTGAGAAAAATTATTTTTGTCATGTTTTGTAAATGAGAACTTATGGAACCTATTTGTTACAGCATTAGTCTAATTTATTTGAGGCAGAGGGTGAAGCAGCAAAATTAAGTCCATAAAAAAGCATCAAATAATATTGAATTGATTATTTTAAGAATACAGATGACTGAATTAATGACTTTATATGTTTTGTAATCGATTTAAAAAAAACATTCCACTCTGTGGCTTTCGATAACCTAATGAGACCAGTCCATAGAATTAAATAACTTAATAGTGGTTTCCTTTAAAATAACAACACAATTGCAACCCAATACAACATCTCCCCGAAAGAGCCAAAGCCAATCTCTCCGCACCAAATACTGTCAACAGACTTTCAACCAGAAACCAGGAAAAAAAACTACAGGAGACGTCAAAAGAGAGTGTTTTTCTCTTTTTCTCCTTCCTATGACTGAAACGTCCTAGAAACGCTGATTTATAGAACCATCATTGTCACAGGATTCTTGCCCAGAAGTCGGGACACTGAGGCTTTCTTTCCAGAGAGCAACTTTCACTCGTGCCCGCACCACTCAGTTGGGTTTGTACCCAAAGAACTGAGCGGCCCCCATCACATGGCATAGTTTTTTAATACATTTTCTATTTCTCTGTCTCCCATATATGGTAACACACAAAAACATGCAGTCTCATTGAGTTGTCTCAGTCTACAAGGTCATGGGAACTGCAGGCACCTGGGCGCACATCCAGGTGACCTTGAAGTCTTCTCTCCTCTTTTTCTCTCTCCTTGGGGGGGGGGGGCCTCCACATCATCAGTGACCCTGCCCTAAGGAATAGCCGTGTCACTGTTTGATAATGCCGTGCGCAAGCACACACACTAGCAGCGGCGGCCAAGCCAAGATGGGTGATTATTCCCCACATCACGCCAGTGTCTGGACAATGGCGCTTTGTTCAGTCTACTGTTATTCTTAGTGCTCTTCGTGGTTACTGAGAATGCCAGGGTCCATAACTCATACTCCGCACCGGAGCGCTGGCATACACAGAACCCTGGACACGCGCATGAAAGAGAAGGTTCCCAGATGGAAGCGTTTATACTAACGTTAGATAAAAGGCAACCTTACTTTAAAGGCTAATCAATCGGTGGAATTTAGGGAGGCTTACAGATGGCACACCGTTTAATAAATTTCAAACAAGGATTAGGAATTTCTATAAACAATAAAAGCACCTGCACATTATACAGCATTCGGGTTCCAAAGGCTGTCAGCGCACATGCCTCAGGCTAAAAAAAATGAAAACCACCTGCGGCTATTCATTTCTTCCCACAGAAAAGGATACCATAGTTCTGAAAATAAATACTCAAAACTACCGATCAACACAAAGGCTAGAGAGTAGAAATAAATGAAACCCACAGGAACTACCAAACATAAGAGTTTCAACTTTACATCTCAGCAAGCTATCTTCAGCTATTTGAATATATAATATTTAAATTATTCTGTATTTCCTAGGCCAAAAAATTATGATTTTCAGACCACACACACACACACACACACCCATGGTGTTTGTGTTTCTGGTGGGGGGGTATTCTACAAGAAAAGTTACACTATAATTACTATTTTGTATACTGATTTTTGCATACAATGTATTATGATTATCTTTTTTTGTTGTTTATTCATTTTGAGAGAGACAGAGTGAGTGGGTAAGTGGCAGAGAGAGACAGAGGGGGAGAGAGAGAATCCCAAGCAGGCTCCACACTGTCAGCATGGAGCCCAATGCAGGGCTCAAACTCACCGAAATGGGAGATCATGACCTGAGCTGAAACCAAGAGTTGGACGCTTAACCGACGGAGCCCCCCGGGCGCCCCGAGTGTATTATGATCATCTTCGACGTGCAGTGAGAAGGGCAGCATGGTATTTCAATTATCTTCATGTTCTACATCAATCTCCTCTTGTGGAAATTATTAGAATTTTCAAGATTCTTTCAAATAAGCCTCATTCGATCCCCGGTTGGAGAGGAGACGTACCACGGCTAGGGCAGGGCGGCCGCCCCGCAGCCCGCACGCACAACCTCGGGGACAGCAGCACACTGGTGCCAAATGGGAAGTCCCGATCACAACACGGAGCCCTCGCCTCGTCACCTCCTCGCTTACGTTCATTGTGCGCCTCTCTGAAAAGGAAGGTTACGGAAACCCTGTCTCTAGACGCTCCCTCTCCTGTGCTAGCCTGAAAACATGCCATCAGTCCTCTGGCTCCTTAACCCACTGACACACCGCCCTTGGGGGCTGTCAGATGCTCTGCCAGGACTGAAAGGAGTGAACAGCTGATCAGGCCCTGCTCCTGATCGCCCGGCCCCACACAACTCTCCCGTCAGGCACCGTGCCTTGGAAACAGAAAAAGAAAAACTTCATGGCTGTAAAAATAAATGATTTATAACCCAATATGGATGTAAAGTTCTTATCATAACTATATTAGAAAAGACCCAGATTCTTCTAAAGAGTCACAAAGACGAAGATTACGGAAATGTTCCAGACTTAAAGAAGTGAAGGAAAGACAACCACCAAAAGCAGCATCTGGCCTAGACTGGCTCCGGTATTGACAGGGCAGAGTTTCCACAGCGGATATTCTTAGGTCAGCTGATAAAACCGTAACGCTGACAGCTGACAGAAGTATTTTACAAATGTAAACTTACAAAGTTGATTATACTGTGGGTATGTGAGAGATTATCCCTATCCTGAGAAAATACACACGAAATACTCAGTGGTAAAGGACCATAAGTGACTTACTCTACAACAGTTTGCGGGGAAAACCGGATGTGTGTGTAGATGGATAGACAGGCACAAAGAACAAACTAATGAAGCAAATGGGGTAAAACATTAACAGGTGAATGGGTGAAGGTACATGGGTGTTCTCTGGAGAATTCTGTTTATTCAACTTAACTTTTTTTTTATTTTTCTTCAAATTTGTATATAAATTCTACTTAGCTAATATATAATCTGGTATTGCTTTCAGGAGAATTTAACAATTCATCACGTACATCTAGCACCCCGTGCTCAACACACACAAGGGCCCTCCTTACTACCCGTCACTCATCTAGCCCATCCCTCACCCACCTCCCTCCATCAACCCTCAGTTTGCTCTCTATGGTTAAGGGCCTATTATGGTTTCTTGATTTCGGCTCAGGCCATGATCTCACGGTTCATGAGATGGAGCCCAGAGTCAGGCTCTGCACTGACAGGTGGGATTCTCTCCCTCGCTCTCTCTACCCCTCCCTGGCTTGCACGTGCATGTGTGCTCTCTCAAAATTAAATATATAAACTTGAAAAAAAAAAAAGTCTCTTTAAGTGCCTGGGTGGCTCAGTTGGTGAAGCGGCCAACTTCGGCTCAGGTCATGATCTCGTGGTTCGTGGGTTCGAGCCCCGCGTCGGACTCTTCTGACAGCTAGCTCAGAGCCTGGAGCCTGCTTCTGGTTCTGTGTCTCCTCTCTCTGCCCCTCCCCTGCTCACGCGCTCTCTCTCTCTCTCTCAAAAATAAATAAACATTAAAAAAAATTTTTTAAGTTAAAAAAATTTTTTAAGGTCTCTTCTGGTCTGTTTCTACAACTTGTAAAGGCCTGAGAGCACATACCCAGCCTAGCCTGCACGCGCGCACATGCACACGCACACGTAGCCCAGCAGAGCGGCAGTCACGTGATGCCGGGGAGTAGAAGACTGGCCGACGGATACTTCTCTTGGCACTCAGAATAATATCAAAGGGGGATGAGAGCCACAGAATATTTTAACCAGAACACTCTTAATCCTTGAATATCATTATTTAACCAGTCAAAGGTTCTCCTCCATTAATAATTAATAGTCTTTCACATATTCATAAATTATAATCTGCCAGAGGGTATCCCCCTTCAAAGAACATAAAGCAACTGACACTTTCATTGAAATACTTGCCGTTCTCCTTCGCGATGTGTCTAGTCACGTGTTTTGTCCATTTGATTGTGGGGTTAACTTGCATTTTTCTCACTGATCTGTAAATACTCTATGTTAAAAAGGGTTTTGAGATGCCTGGGGGGCTCAGTTGGTTAAGCCTCCAACTCTTGACTTTGATCAAGACCAAAATGGTCTCAGGGCGCCTGGGTGGCTCAGTTGGTTAGCATCGACTCGTGATTTTGGCTCAGGTCATGACTTCACAGTCTGTGAGATCAAGCCCCACATCAGGCTCTAGGCTGACAGTGCAGCACCTGCTTGGGATTCGGCTCCCCCCTCTCTCTGCCCCTACTCCTTGTACTCGCTCGCTCTCTCTCTCAAAATAAATAAACTTACACATTTTTTAAAGGTTTTAAAAAGACTACGAAAACTTACATGTGAAATGTTCAAAGCAGCATTATTCCCAATAGCCACAAGGTGGAAACCACCAAATCTCCATTACCATAAATGGATAGTCCAAAATGCCATCTATCCAAACAACGGCAAATTATTTAGCCATAAAAAGGAATAAGTACTAATACATGTTACAGTATGAATGGATCTTGAACCACATTATGCTGGAGCACCTGGGTGGCTCCATTCAGCACCGGACTCTTGCTTTCTGCTCAGGTCATGATCTTGTGGTTCAGGGTTCGAGCCCCACTTCAGGCTCTGTGATGGCAGCCCAGGTCGTGCGTGAAAATCTCTCTCTTCCTCTCTTTCTGCCCCGCCCTTGAATGCGTGCACATGTGCTCTCTCTCTCTCTCAAAATAAATAAACATTAAAAAAAAAAAAAGAGGGGCATCTGGGTGGCTCTGTCAGTTGAGTGTCCAACTCTTGGTTTTGGCTGAGGTCATCACAACAGGATTTGTGAGTTCGAGCCCCACATCAGGCTCTGCATCAACATTGCAGAGCCTGCTTGGGATTCTCTCTCTCCATCTCTCTCTCTCTCTGCCCCTCCCCCGCTTATGCTCAGCACTCTCTCTCAAAATAAATAAATAAGCTTAAAGAAAGAATGAAAACCATACACAAACGGTCACATTGTGTATAATTCCATTGACATGAAACGTTCCAGAACAGGCAACTCCATAGAAACAGACAGCAGATCAGTGGCTGCCAGGGGTGGAGAGACGAGGGGAATATGAATGACCATTAATGGGTATGGAGGTTCTTTTTAGGGTGATGAGAACATTCTGGAACTAGATAGCAGCTATTTTCATGGCACAACTCTGTGAATACACTAAAGACCATTAAATTTTAGACCTCGTAAGGGTGAACTCTATGGTATGTGAACTTTATGTCAACAAGCTATTAAAAAAAATTCAGGGGTGCCTGGGTGCCCCATTCGGCTAAGCGGCTGACTTCGGCTCAGGTCATGACTTCACAGTGCGTGGGTTCGAGCCCTGCATTGGGTTCTATACTGAAGCCTGTTTCAGATTCTGTGTCTCCCTCTCTCTCTGCCCCTCACCCGCTCATGCTCTGTCTCTCTCTGTCTCAAAAATAAATAAAACAAAACACAACAAAAAATGACACGGGAAGCGACAGACTCTCCGGACAAATGCACACGCCCAGTGCTATCGACAATCATGCCAGGAAAGGGGGGGTGAGGAGCAGGGAGCTGGATATGGAGACACTGTCCCTGGTCTCCTCTAGGCAGCCCTGTGACGGCGCTTGCACACACCCGAAGCGGCGGAATCACCCAGAAACACAGCTATGGAGGGCCATTTGACAACATCTATCAAAATGTAAAGACGACCTACCTTCTGACTCTCCAATTTCTGTTCTAGGAATTTCTCCTACAGATATACTTGCACATAAACAAGATTAAATGAGTGTCAAGTTACCCAATGAAGGGACTGCATATAAAGAAAAAAACTGCACAAATCTTAATTATGACGCCCTATGAAACAGACTACAGTGCAGCTACTAAAGGCATAAGAAAACGTTCCGTGTACAGATATGGGGAAAAGGAAGGTGCAGACAGCATGCACACGCTTGTTACCATCTCTGTAAAACAGGTAAATAGGAAAAACTATAAATACTAACACATTAAGGCACTGTCTCGGGAATGCTGCACGAAAAACTGGTAACGGGGACTGCTTCTGGACAGGGGAACTGATGGGCCACAGGCATCTGGGGCACGGAAGGGCCATCTCCAGGGACAGGGTGCAGCAAGGGAAACCAGAGAAAAGGGAATTAAGTATTAATTATGTATTAAGATAGAACTCAGCATCCCTTTAAAAATAATTCTTTACTGGGGCGCCTGGACGGCTCAGTCAGCTAAGCATCTGACTTCGGTCCAGGTCACAATCTTGGAGTCCATGAGTTTGAGCCGCGCATCAGGCTCTGTGCTGACAGCTCGGAGCCTGGATCCTGCCTCAGATTCTGTCTCCCTCTCTCTCTGACCCGTCCCGCACATGCTCTGTCTCTCTCAAAAATAAAGATTAAAAAAATGTTGTGATAATTATTTATTAACCTGATCAAGACGCCAAACTGAAACAAGGAATGCTACAGCTGCCACAGAACACAAATCTAACCTATTTCGGGGGGGGGGGGGGGGGGGGGGACACAGCTTCTGTTCCGTTTCCAAAACCACTGGAACCACAAATGAGATGAGTTGCCAAAGTCCTTATTCAAGATAAATTTTTAGAAGCCCCAAACCTCCATCTAACGAGAAACTACACATATTTTAACAAAGCGTGTTTTCCTTTGATGTGCAGAGTCCCTGCAGGAGCAAAGCCAGAAAGCAGTCAGCACAGAAATAATCTCTGACTAAAATCTGGAGAGCTCCTTCGGTCTCCAAATCCTTCCTGTTGAGTTTGTTCTGATGGATTCCTTTACTTTTAAAGCCTACAGAAATACCATGATCCCGTGTCTTTGTTGTGAAGGAATTTAGTCATAAAAAGTATCTATTCATTATTTATCTTCTTGGATCTAAGCTGGCCACACCATTTAAGGATATTCAGCTCACTCTTAGCCCCAACAGAGGGCCTATTCTTGGGTGTTACTGATAAAACAAGCAGCTTAAGTGTCATTTAAAAAAAATCTTTTTTTCCAAAATAGAGCACAGGCACACTCCATTTTTCTAAGTTTCTCTGCATTGTTTTGCACTGTAAACAAATTATTTTAGATTCATATTTTTTCTTTTCTTTTTTTAACATTTATGTATGTATGTATGTATGTATTTATTTATTTATTTATTTAGAGAGAGAGAGAGAGAGAGAGAGAGAGAGAGAGACAGACAGAACGTGAGCAGGGGAGGGGCAGAGAGAGAGGGAGATACAGAACCGGAATCAGGCTCCAGGCTCTGAGCTGTCAGCACAGAGCCCGACACAGGGCTCGAACTCACAGACCGCGAGATCATGACCTGAGCCAAAACTGGACCCTTCATGACGGAGCCCCCAGGCGCACCTAGATTCATATTTTCTTGAAAGATACTCCCTAGGGCCTCCTGGGAGTCGTGCTACCACCCGTCTTCCTGGGCCTGCCAAGAACACAAGGCCCCGACCACTCTTTACCCAGGCCTCGTCTGGGGGCTGTTTCCAGCAAGCAACCTTGAGAGATGAGGTAATGTCTTCCCCTGGACCCGAGGAGCCCCGCCCCCCACTTGCTGTACAGCTCAGCACTCCTTCCCTGCGGTAAAGGAACACTGCGTGCACTGCATCGGCCGGGCCCGTATCGCATGACCCCCACACTCGGAGTTCTAACAACACCCAAAATCTTGAACCCAACTACACCATGCTGTCTCCGGGGAAAGAAACAACCAAGTGCCAGTCCACCATGCCGGAGCGATCCCTCCCGTTCACACCATGTCTGACACCCGCAGGCAGGCAGAAAGGGATCTCCCCAGCACCCAGCTGCTTATAAAGGCTGTAGTGACCAGGGCAGAACCCCCCTGGGCGGAGAGTGGGATGGGAGGGGGTCAAGGTCACTGAGTAAAGAATCAGAAAGGGGTGCCAGGTAATAAAGGGTCTGGAGGATGCTCAGTGGGGTGACTGGGCTGGGAAGAAGGCCCGGGGCCTCCTGCAGCAGAGCCCATCCCTCCATCAGCCTCCCTTCTGATGTTATTTCTCGTTCTGACCTGGTTCCTCCTCGTTTTCTTCCCACTGTTACCACCGACTGGTCTCCAGTAGGGGTCTGCCCCACCGGGGCTCAGGGTGGAGGACACAGAATACGATTTCACCACATCTTTTTTTTTTTCTGGTCATTTATCCCAAACAAAATAACTACAACAATATAACTCCATGGACCTAAAACCAGAGCCACAATGCTTTGCGAACTTTACGGAGCTCTGGTGGGTGGAGGGGTAGTAGGTATGGCCACGCAGATTTCAGCAGGCTGCCTGCGTGCAGCCCTTGGTTCAATGTCTGGGAACATTCGATTGCCCTTTAGAGAAAGATAAGCGTGCTCTCCGAGGAAGGCCACTTTGGGGTCCCGAGATCGCCATTTACCAAGAAGCTATGTCAGAGGATTTCCACACGGAGACGAGAGACCACGTTCATTTTTTCCATCATGATCAGAGCCAAAAACCAACCATATTTCTTGAAAACTTAGGTGAGGCTTCCAAGAGTTAAACCGAACAGATTTACCAGCAACAGGCAGGAAGACTGAGATTATAATTTGAACCAGGCAAACTGTTTCATAACAGAAAGTGTGGCACTTAATGCAGTTTGCAGAATACGGTATGCAAAAAACGCGACTCAGGTCTCCAGAGAGCGAAACTAGCCAAACAAAAGAACAAAAAAGGTGGAAAAAGCCATGTCAGCCTTACGAAGCCACAAAGGACTGATTCGCCTTCTTTTGCTGAATTACAGGTTTTTCATCACACGTTTGGGTTAAAAGCACAAAAAGCACCTAATGAAATGTTTTTCTTTTTGGCCATTTTGAATCAGAAATTTATACTACTTCGCATTTATCATAATTTAATGGGACTCGAGTCTAACAAATACACACACGATTAAGGTCAAACCAAGTCACTAACACCGGAGACCATACCGGCGGATCAAAGTCTCCTGCAGCTCCTTCTGGAACAAATTTACTTTGGGTTCCTGAGAGGCTTGGCCCAGCTGATAGGACAGACTGATGTTTCTTTACTTGAAATAAACACGAAGTCAGAACCTCTACCAGAAAACTCATGCTGAAAAGGCCTGGCTCACTTCCTGATATGCCGGCCAAGGAAAAACAAAACCTCAACTCAGGTTGACTAGAAAATTTATTCTAATCGCCTTTAGGTCTCTTGCACTAGACACACTACTTGAAATCTTTCTCCTATAATAACGTCAACTCTAAATTCTGAAAAGTAGTAAGGAACACTAGCCAATAAGAATTGCTTAAAAAAAAAATCATACCTATTAGTTCTATACTTTCCCATCTCTGTTCAGTGTTGACAGAGGCTTCATCAGTAAATTATTCACCAAATGTACAGAACACTCTTAAGGGTGTAAGAGCAGAACAAACATGTCTTTTGCACCAAAGAAGCTATACTGAATGTCCATTGGTCAATAAGTAATTAAGTGAAATGTTCAGAGAGTACAAAATGGGTCAGCAGAACATAATGATGAGTGTCAACATTAAGATGCTCATTAGATAGGGTCTCCTGGGTGGCTCCGGTTCAGATCATGATCTCACAGTTTGTGAGTTCAAGCCCCACATTGGGCTCTGTGTTGACAGCTCAGAGCCTAGAGCCTGTTTCGGATTCTGTGTCTCCCTCTCTCTCTGTCCCTCCCCAACTCGCGTACAAATGCACACACTCTTGCTCTCTCTCAAAAATAAACACTAAAAAAATTAAAAATAAACAAATAAATCCTTTAAATGTCCTAACATGATATAAAGATAACTCTGAATATCTTCTATTGCTAGTTACGTTTCACAGAAGAAACATTCAATCTATAATTTACAGAGGATTAAAAGGAAAGCTCAAAGGATCATTTTTAAAGTCTTCTTTCATCATTCTTAGCCTTTTCAGTCTCCTATGAAAAGCACACCCTTTCTTTTATTGGTTGTACACCTTTTTTTTTCTTTTTGAGAGAGAGAGCGTGCGCGCGCACGTGTGTGTGCAAGCAGAGGAGGGGCAGAGGAAGGGGGGAAGAGAGAGAATCCCAAGCGGGCTCCACGCTCAGCACAAAGCCCAACCGGGAACTCGATTCCACGACCCTCGGATTGTGACCTGACCTGAAATGAAGAATCAGATGCTCAACCGACTCAGCCACCCAGGTGCCCCACACCACTTTTTAACTGACAATACCACAGAACGGTTCTAGACATCTGTATTTTCTTTATTGTAGAAATGCTCCCACACACCAGAAGGAGAGGAAGATTACACACCCAACTTTGATGACGACTGACATCCTGCCCATCTTGTTTCCGCCATCTTGGGCGCCTCGCCCCACCCCGAGTATTTTAAGCAAATCCCAGCATCATTCATCTTCAACTGAAACACATACTGTGTATTAGTGCCCATTATGCCATAAACACTGCTTAACCTTTTCTAGTCCTCAAAACAAACGGGGATTAACGGTCACGGCTAACCCTGTCCCACCCACGTCTATTCTCGTCCGACACTAACCCTCCTCCGTGTCTGGCTGCGCCGTTTTCACCAGCTCTACACGCTCTGCGAATTACTGCAGACCTTCTATGCTCTCCCTCTTCACAGGACACTCCTTTGTTACGGGTCTTTACAATACTGCCGACTGAGAAGACGCCGCTGTGTTCTATGCAACAGAGGTGCAATGTCACTACTGGGCTACTGACATGCTGAGTTAATAAATTAGGGTAGACAGTTCAGACAGTATTTCGATAACTTGAATAACTCACAGGGCCTTAGGATTCTAAAAGTACTCTGCAATACCCAAAGAAAAGGTAGTGTAGCAATATTAACAATCAATAATATCTACTTTTATTTTAAAGAAAACACATGAGTTTGGCTTCCCAGTAACAATCTGAAAGAATCCACTATTAGGATAGTTATTTGACTTTAACTTTCATTAAACTTTAGGCCCATGACATCTTAGTACATAACAGGAGGTATTTTTGTCTCATTTTTAAAGAAAGCAGAGTTAGCTGGCAAACGCGATAGCTGGCTGTGGGGAGGACAGACCTCAGGAAACTCTGTGATTTATAAATTACAAAAACACCCCACAACAGGCTAGGAAATCTGAAGATTTGCAAAGATGGGAACACACCAACAAATCACTGAGACAGAATTCCTGAGTAGCAAGTCATCGTTACCCAGTGGTGAGAACCCTCCGGAAGTCCGGGGGGAAACAGAAACCCCGATGAGAAAACAGTCTGCAGACTCCTAGCTGGCATTGCCAAGGACACTTCCATCAGGAGCCGGGCAAGAGTCCTGTGACAGAGCAGTGCCCGACCGGGCTGGGGACGGGCTTGAAGACTGTGAGGATGGGGCTCGACAGAAGGAGGCCCAGAGCAAAGTACGCACGCGGCACTTTTTATCCAACAACGTCAGCCTCTTCAAAACCTTTCCACTTAGATTCTAACATAATAATCTGCCACCAAACAACGGATGTGCAATCCCAGCACATCCTTGTCTCATCCTTTAGGAAACAGAAACAAGGCAAGGGAACCAGTGTGCTTGAGTTCTGTCCTTTTTGGAATGAGGTAGGTAACGCGCTGGGTTTCAACACTTACATCCGAGCCCACGCTTCTCACGGTGCTTTGGAGGCCAGGTTTGGTCACAGAGAGCTTTCCAGTCACCGGGCTGTTGGCCACCGGGGCCGGCACCACATTCACCATGTGATTAGGTAGCGGCGTGGCTCCCCCGGCGACAGCAAGGACCGGGGCAGGAGAGGGCAGGACTCCGGGGGCCTGGAGCTGGACCACGGCGGGCGGAGAGAGCACTACCGTCGGACCTGCGTGCGGAAGGAAGAAAGGAATCACAGCGCGCAGGCCACCGCGGCAGAGGACGCGCACGCTTAGGTCTCCTCTGCGGCCACGACAGGAGGATGACACTGAGGGGACTTACACCCGCCAATGAAGGGGCACCCGGGTGGCTCAGCTGGTAGGTGTCTGGCTCTTGGTGTTGGCTGGGGTCATGATCCCACAGCTTCGTGGGCTCGAGCCCCACATCGGGCTCTGCGCTGACATCACAGAGCCTGTTTGGGATTCTCCCTCTCTCTGCCCCTCCCCTGTTCAACGCTCGCTCACCTTCTCTCAAAATAAATAAATAAACCTAAAAAGAAATCCACCAATTAAAACACAATAGCAGCGCGCGCACGCACACACGCACACACACACACACACACACACAGTGACATCTATTGTTGTGATTTTTTAATGTTTTATTTATTTTTGAGACAGAGAGAGAGGCAGAGCATGAGCAGGGAGGGGCAGAGAGAGAGGTAGACACAGAATCAGAAGCAGGTTCCAGGCTCTCTGAGCTGTCAGCATAGAGCCCGACACGGGGCTCGAACCCACAAACGTGAGATCATGACCTGAGCCGAAGTCAGACTTAACCAAATGAGCCACCCAGGTGCCCCAATTGTTGTGTTTTTAATGAAAACAACTAAATTTGTTCCCTTTGAAGTTATCATTAATGACATATTTCCATATTTTTTCTCTACTGTATGCCTGTCAAATTTGCTAAGTTATTCTACTAACCTCTGAAATGTATTAATACTAAAAAGTATTTTTCATAAGTAATAAACCTTTTATAACAAACACTGAAAGCCACATTTTTTTTTTAACTTTTTAATGTTTACTTATCTTTGAGAGAGAGAGAGAGAGAAAAAACAGAGAGTGAGTACGGGAGGGGCAGAGAGAGAGGGGAGACACAGAACCCGAAGCAGGCTCCAGGCTCTGAGCTGTCAGCACAGAGCCCGACGCAAGGCTCGAACTCATTAACTGTGAGATCATGACCTGAGCCAAAGTCAGACACTCAACTGACTAAGACACCCAGTCACCCCAAGAGAGCTACGTATTTTTAATTGACGGGATTTAAAAATACAACACCAAAAACATATAAATGGTGATTCAGTAACTTAATACCTGGAAAGACAGGAGCTACAAATTCGCAAAACGTTAAAACTGGCAGCAATATTTACCACAGTCAAGATACGGACGCAACCCAAGTGTGCACCAACAGATGAATGGGTAAAGATGTGGCAAATACAGGCAATGGAATATTATAAAGAACAAGACCTTCCTGTTTGCAACTACGCGGATGGATCTAGATAACATCGTGCTACTTGAAGTCAGTCAGAGAAAGACAAATACCGCATGATTTCACTCATATGTGAAACTTAAGAAACAAATCAACAGAGAAACAGGACAAATGGCAACAAAAACCAGAGCCCTAAAAACAGAGAAGAGGTGGTTCCCTGGGGGAAGGGGGTGAGGAAGGGGTGAGGTAATGGGGATGAAGAGAACACCCTGTGATGAGCCCTGAGTAATGGGCAGAACTGTTCAGGCGTTACACTGGACACCCGAAACTAGGAGGACTCTATGTTCATTATACTTCAATTAAACACACTTTTTATAAAGTTCTTTGCAATATCCTTGTTTAAAACAATGTTAAAACCATTTGAGATAAATTCGCAGCCAACAGGCACAGAAAACATAAATCTGTAAATTTAAAAGTCTGTAGATAATACCAACGCCCCCTACACACACAAAATGGCCTAAAAATCTTTTCTCGATCCTCAGCATTTAACATTATTTATTAAATTCTGTTAATTGGAGAACGAGTATCATTAACCTGAGGAAAACTCCTATAACTCCTAACTGTGGTCTGTTAAAATCGTCCTTGCCGGCTGAATGTCCCCTTTCAGATCTGGCCGATTTCATCAGGTGCTCAAAGCCTCCCCAGCATCCCCAGCTGTTTGAGCAAAATATCTAACAAAATAAAGGTACTACAGTAACCAGCAACTAAAATTACATAAATAATTCTTCTTTAAGGAGAAAAAAAAACATTATACCTTCAGACCATGTAACATGACCCACATAAAACTCAGCTCGGTATTTCAAAGGATCAAGGAAAACTAAGAATCTAAGTAATACTTCAGAGCACCTGTGTGTTAAGAACACCTGTCTTGGCATAAAAAAAAAATAACTTCTATTAAATCAAAGTCTTTGTTTCCGATGGCCTCAAAAACCACACTAAAAGATCCCAGCAAATGAGCACGAAAGATCTAAACATAATTTCACAGACTTGTAATTTGTACAATTTACTTGCACAAAAATGACCACTAAACATTTTTATCTACTTTTCCCTTCAGCTTTTATGAAATAAAAACATATAAAATATAGAAATAATTCATAAGAAAATATAAATATTCTAAGCAAATAGGCAAATAAAAATATAAATAAAATAGCACATGACCAAATGTCAAGTTTTCTGGTAACACATTAAAAAACCACATCATTATTAACTCATTATCATGTGAACTTAAACCAAGGGTCTTCACCCTGAATATAAGTATTCTTTTCACTATCAGAAAGTATGGGGCGCCTCAGTGGCTTAGTCGGTTAGGTGTCCGACTTCGGTTCAGGCCATTCTCATGGCTCTTGGGTTCGAGCCCCGCGTTGGGCTCCGTGCTGACAGCTCAGAGCCTGGAACCTGCTCCAGATTCTGTGTCTGCCCCTCTCCCTCCCTCTCACTCTCTCTCTTTCTCTCTCTCTCACATAATGAAATATTAAAAAGAAAAAAAAAATTTTGTTTAAGGTATCCTGGTCCCCCAAGATGGTCGGCTGTCCATTTGGTTTCTGGGGAATGAGAAAATACATGTTGAGGAAAGGCTACTAAGAACTTCGAAAAAATGTAAAATAAATCTGTAGTTTATTAGTCAGAACCATAGCCACAAAACTCTGAAAACCCGGAGTTCAAAGATACAGAAGACAAACTTGCCAGTGTACAGAAATGCCTGCCCCATGTGGAAGTGCAGACGCCTTGCGCCCCCACCACCCACACCTTGGGCCCAGTCTGTGGGCTGGGAACCACTGGACTTAAAACAATACTCTGAGAAAGAGCCTTTCTGAAAGCAGTGTTCCAGAGCTTCTGAGTTTCAAAATTACAATAAAAAGGTCCCAAAATGAAACCCCAAAATGAACTTGGGGATTATTCCAAAGAGCAGAGGAGGTGGCTTATAAGTGTAAAGAATTCAGTCATCTCGAAGAGAGGTTCTTATGTCTAGGTCCAGTTAACAATCCAGATGGCTTCATGATATTTCTTACAACTCAGAAGAGCACCCAGTGTGTACCGTCCGTGGCCTAGTGACCAGCACCCGCTTGCCAACAGAACCACATCATGGAGGGAAGGAGACGGAGCGCCACTGAGGCAAGGTCTGTGCGCCGAACGTGGCTGCAAGTCCTACCGGGCCACTGCGGCCTCCTGCTCTCTGTGACCACGTCAAACCCTTTCACCCCAGGGCGCACAGCAATCCTCAAATTAGCAAGCATCTAAATCCAGGATCCGCGACACTCTAGGCATGCTTGGGTCCCCAGAGTGAATGGGGAGAAATTTCCATTACGACGTGTCAAGAAAAGCTCTCACGGTGACCTGCTCAACACGGGCCTGCGAGGGGCTCACGAACCATAAAGTGTTACGCAAAGGGCCGTTCTGGGCCTTAGTTAGCGGCTGAGCGTAGTGACCTCTGTTCCTAGTGTGAAACAGTCCAGAAGGACATCCCAAAGGCTGTTTATCCATTTAAGCATGTGCAAAATCCTCAGACACTACATGCAAGTCCGCCTCAACAGAACACGGGAGACTCAATGCTAAACGCTTCTGACTACACACGACTCACCAAGTGCAACAGTTCTTTCTTGTCAATCTTCTCCAAGGACTTCGAACTACGTGTCACGCGTTTCTGAATGCCTACTTTGTCTAAAACAGGATAGCTCTGGGACCCAGGGCATAGAACTTCTGTCTTTTCTCCTCTATAAAATGACGATAATACCACCTATCCTCACAGAGTGATAGAAGGATTCACCAAGGTAGTGCACTTAAACACCTACAACAGTGTCTGCCACACAGTAAGAATCTCAGTGTTGGCTGCTATTTATTATTATTAATTTCCATTTCTGTATAATAACAGCTTCCATTAAGGGTACTGCATGTATTATTAGTTCATTAGGTCTCAAAGTGACTGTTATGTAACTGTCTGTGTAACGGTGTTAACTCCTTGAGATCAAGGAGCACATCTCCACGTTCTTTCAGCGGCAGTAAAGTGGCATCGTGACTAGTCACACACTGTGAGCCAGACCCGAGGGCCCAGGTTCTGACTCCACCTCTCACGGGCAGAACGGCCTGGGACAACTTACATGACCTCCTCGGATGCAGTGACCTGCACCACCGTCCACCCAAAAAGCCCAGGACAGGGCACAATCCTCTCTATCCTTCGCTCCCCTCCCAAGCCATCCAGTCACCAAGCCCGTGACCCCGCACTTCTCCGTACCTGCACTGTCCATCCCGGACCTCCGTTCTCACGGACACCGCAGGCTCTCACCCCCCCTCACCTGCACGCCTCCTAACAGTCTTCACGGACTTAGGGGCAGAAGCTGTTTCAGACAGACACGACGGTCTGAGCCAAGAAACTAGGGAAAACATGAGGATTCGAGGGACAGCAGCCAGATTCATCGGGCTGGACGAGGAAGTTGGGTTTATAAAAAGGAGTGATTACAATGTTGAAACTGGAGCCAAACAAACCATGGTGCGCTTAACTTCCAAGTTAGAGAATTCGAACTTAATCCTGTAAGAATTACTTCTTTTTTAACGGTAAAATATTTACTACTGATACGTACGTTGATTAACTAAAACGCTTCTTCTGCAGTTCTCCTCTACCTGTGTCAAGTAAATGGAAGACACACATTGAAATCTGTATGTTTGAATAGTCCCTACTCTCTAGATTATACTATAAAAACAGACAAGCACCTGGTATTAGTACCTGCTCCCCAAACAGAAGTCCTATCTTCAGAGGATGGGAAGGCACCGACCTTCTGACGAATGTACGATTCAGGTTTCTGAACCCGAGAAACTGCTCAGAAAAGAACAGTTTGTCTTCTCTCTCTCATACATGACCCACTAAGAGCAAATTCCTAGGACTACCCCTTGCTTTACCCACTAGTCATGCTAATGTCAAGTTCTGCTTCATGTACTTTTAATACATGACGGGAACAATGATGAGGCTCTTCGTAAGTTTAAATTCTTAGCCTTCAGGAAGATAGGGGCCCTTCTGAAGTCCTGACGGAAGTTTTGGAGGCTACCCCTAGAAAAATCCACACATACAATAGAGCCTGCATTTTATTTCATGGAGTTCATGAACACCCAGCACCCACTTGCAGGCCACAAGCGCACCCATGCTACAGGACAACTGCTTTTCACACAAGAAAGGCAGCAGCTCCGCCCCTGTCCTGACCGGGCAGGTACCTCAGGCCTGTCTGGGGGTGTTGGGTGCAGACTGACGGATTTCCACTGACTTGTCCAGTCTCCCACCCACCTCTTCTCTGTATCAACGTCCCACCGTTCACGACCTAGGAATAGAATAAAACTCCCAGAATAACCACAAATCAAATGTATGACCTCGCTCTCATTAAAACATGCTCCTCTCGCTCCAAAGAAAAGAATGAACGATCCAGAGCTGGAAACACAGCCATGAAAACAAACGTAACACTGGTGGTTGGTTTATAATCCATGCCCCTTAAGATCTAGTCCCAAATTCAGGGGAAGAATGTTAGACAAGTTTTCCTCTACTCTTGGGAACACGTATCAGGATGGAGAGAGTGACAGGCAATCCGCCCAAGACCTCCCGTGTGCAGATGATCCCTACATCTGCATCGTTACCAAATCCTCGCACATGAACTTCTCACTACTTGCAATGTTAGAATTCCTGGAAACGCAAGTACGCGAGGCCATCTGGTGGACAAAACACAGAAACACACACATGCTCGACCACATGAAGACCAGCACTCAGACTCCTTCCTGATGCCCGGACTCACGATCCTGTTTACTAAACCGCACCGCCTCTGCTGAGACCAAGAGCCTCATCCTGCTGCCGAAATTCACCTATGAGACCTGTAATGTTATTGTACATACTGACCTGTCCTTAAAAACAAGAGTTCAGGGGCGCCTGGGTGGCATCTGACTTCACGATCTCACAGTCTGTGAGTTCGAGCCCCACATCGGGTTCTCTGCTGCCAGTACAGAGCCCACTTTGGATCCTCTGCTCCCCTTTCTCTCTGCCCCTCCCCTGCTCGTGTGTACTTTCTCTCTCTCTCTAAAGTAAATAAATATTAAAAAGTTTAAAACAAAAACAAAAAACATGAGTTCACAGACACAAAAGTCTCAAGATGAAATGGCACCAAGAAAGTTCCCCAGATTTTCTTCTTCCTTACAAGTGACTTTATAAAACCACAAGCCTGACACACAGGTATTTTCCTGACTAAAACTGTTAGAAAAAAGACGTATCAAATATAGCAAATCTGGACAGCTGTCTCCCGGGCTAGGACGCAGGGACCGTGTGTTAGTCATCTCTGCGACGCCCTCAAAACCAAGGACGATTCCTGGCGCCCAGCGTGTGCTCAGAAATTATGACCTGAAATAGGAGAAACGCCAGGACGCCGGCGCCGTGCCCACCAATCACACGCAGCCTCACACACCACTCGGGTACCTTTGGCGGGCGCAGGGTGTATGCTGATAACCGGCTGCTGCTTTGCCAACGGCAGAAGGGCCGGCAGCGTCTGGATGATGATGGTTTTTGCTGGGACGCTGGAGCTGGCCTGGGACCTGGGCGCTGCTGGAAGGATTAAAGGCTTGGGCTGAATTGACGGTTTTGAAGTCATCTGAATTTTCTTCTTTGGAGTCAGTCCATTTTCTGGAGAAAATCCAAGCCAGTCACACGTCAATCTGAGAGCAACTAAAATTCCCAGAACACAACTTCTCTTCTACACCTTTTTCTACATCTTATCTTGACTTCTGAGTAACGATCCTCAACTGGAGTGTAAGCAGAGCCACTCCAGACCTTACTGGACCCAAAGGTCCTTAACCTGAGGCCGCCCCCTTTTCTTTTCAGGTGCAACTGATACACAGCATTATATTAATTTCAGGTGAATAACAGGATTCGATATTTGCGTCACATAACGATCACCACATAAGTCGAGTTAACGTGTTACCATAAACGGTTATAATCTTTCTTACGATGATACTTTTTAAGATGTAACCTCCTAGCAGTTTTCTAATACGCAACACACTATGATTCACTGCAGTCACCGCGCTGCACATGACGTCCCCAGGACTTATCTCTAAGCGGACTGAGACCTTCCTTTCCGACCGGGCTGCAGCTCTGGGAAGGGGACAGATGAGCTGGTAAAGGAGAAGAGCCAACTTCACTGAATAAAGCCTAAAGAGTAAGAGGTAATAACTGCCACAGCCACACGGCCCGCACGGTCAGTGTCTTTAACTGAACTCTGCGCTCCCTTGTAGAGGACGAGGCCTACTTCTATTTTAAAGCATTTTTCACCTATAAAGACACAACAACCTAAGAAGATGATTTCCTGCCTTCCCTCTCCACATTAACTATCCGTAACAAGCGAGACGGGTCCACTACTTTAAAAGCTAAAAGCCAGCTTACTAGACAGGAACTTAATCCAACACTTTCCTTTTAAAAGCGGCGCCCACGCTCAGTCCCCGTTAGGACACGGAGTCATACCAGCTCTGCTCCTCAGGCTGACGACGGGCTTATCCTCTCTCAGGGGCTCTGCGGAGGGGCTCGGCGAGCCTTCACCATACAAGGAGAGGGGGGACATCTGGGACGCGGAAGACAAGTCCAATTCCTCCTGTAGCAAAATGAAACACAGACAGACTCCTGCAGAAGCAAACAAACACTCCTTGCGCAGAAAACTGCCTAGAGGGGCAAGCTCCATACGTAAGCAGATAAATGCTTCAGGACAGCGTCAAGGCAGACGTGTACTACATTTGAATCTTTATATACGAAGTACTAAGAGACTGGATAAATAAACATCCATCAAGACTAGGAAAAAATAACCAGACCGCAGAGTATCTATGTTATCCTCTCCTAGTAAAGACGGGACCACGATGTGCTCCAGCACTGCCTCCCACAAGCGTGGTGTTCACTTGGTTCCTGGCCATAAGAACTCTCAGTATATTATAAGTCTATGGCTAAAATGCCAATATCCTTTTCCCCCAGTCTTACAAGAAACTCAAAACAAATAATTCTTACTAATTTTTATTCTTTTTTATTAATGTTGTCTTTGTCCCAAATGTTTTGAGAGAAAGACAAACACTAAAAGGAACAGGGCTGTTTTACTTGATGGGTGATCTGGTAATTCAGGGACGTATAAAGACAACTACCCAGGTCCTCAGTGGATCTGTCTCTTTGTTGGCATAAGGAGAGTTAACATAGGATAAAAGTAGCACTTCTATTCTGAGAGGAGATGTTATATATAATAATGGAACAGGCATGCATAAATACATCATACCATCTTCAAAATGCTCTGTAAGATTATTAAAATGAAAATTAAAAGGGGTGCATAGGTGGCTCAGCCACTTGAGCACTGACTTCAGCTCAGGTCATGATCTCACAGTTCACGAGTTCGAGCCCTGCCTTGGCCCTGTGCTGACAGCTCAGAGCCTGGAGCCTGCTTCCAGTTCTGTGTCTCCCTCTCTCTCTGCCCCTCCCCTGCTCACATTCTGTCTCTCTCTCTCAAAAATAAATATTAAAAAGAAAAAAAGCTATGGTGTGCCTGGGTGGCTCAGTCAGTTAAGTGCCCAATTTCAGCTCAGGTCATGATCTCACGATTCATG
This sequence comes from Mungos mungo, assembly GCA_004023785.1. NCBI lineage: Eukaryota > Metazoa > Chordata > Mammalia > Carnivora > Herpestidae > Mungos > Mungos mungo. The sequence continues at coordinate 40,424 of PISW01008645.1, read as the reverse complement.
AGTACAAGCCCCAAATTGGGCTCACTGTAGTCAGTGCAGAGCCGGCTTAGGATCCTCAGTCTCCCTCTCTCTCTGCCCTGCCCCCACTCATTCTCTCTCTCTCACTCTCTCTCTTTCTCTCAAATGAAAAAACTAAAAATAAAGTTTCACAAAACAGCTATGTACAATTGCACAGCCAATGTCATACTTCATGGTGAAATACTAAATGCATTACCATTAAAGATAAGAAACATTAACTGCTTTCTCTGTAAATCTAGTAAACATAATTATGCTAGAAAATGAAATGAGAGGAATAAATACTAAAACATAAGAGAAGCACCTTTGTAAGGTGATATGCTCTCTCCTTGGGTCACATATAAGAACCAATTGAAAAAACATTTTTACAATGAAAATATTGTATGAATAATCACTCAATGGGGCCTCTGCTGGTTGAGCGTCCGACTTCCCGCTCAGGTCATGATCTCACGGTTTGTGGGTTCGAGCCCCTCTTCAGGCTCTGTGCTGACAGCTCGGGGCCTGGAGCTGCTTCAGATTCTGGGTCTCCCTCTCCCTCTGCTCCTCATCTGCTTACGCTCTGTCCCTCTCATTCTCTCTCAAAAGTAAACAAACATTAAAAATAATTTTCTTTTAATCTTTAGAAAGTACAAAAAGGAAGAGATGGAAATCACACTTCTATAAGTATAATTTGTTACATGCTTTTGACTTCAAAATAACTTAATTTTTAAAAATTAAATCACATGGAGAAATTGTGGGACCACAGAGGACTTCCGCGAGGAGCAGTGGGAGAGACACTTCACAGAGGAAACTTTCCGAACTGAACCTTCAAGAATGAATAGGGGTTTTAGGGGAGAAAGCGCACAGTTAGTACGGGTAGGAGAGTCTGTATGCAAACCTCAAAGTGTAAGAACAGCACTTCCTCACGGCAGGCCCCCAACAGTGCCCGAAGCAGTCCACAAACAGAGCGGGGGGGGGGGGGGGGGTGACCCCCACAGGGCTAAAGGGGAGGGGAATGTGAAGGCAGGAAGGACCAATGAGAAACAAGACCACACACGTACGCAAGAGGCAGATGGAGAAGGGCCTAGAACACGAGAAATTTGAATTTCATCGTTGTAAGTGTTGGGAACATGTTAAAAGGTTTAAGCAAAAGACTGACAATCAAATTTGTAATTTTCAAACATTTCTCTTTGAAGATTCCTCTGCTATGAAAAGTCTGGGGAGTCAAGAGGCAGAGAAGCCAGTTACAATCCTGCTGCCGTGATCCAGGGGAGACGATGGTGGCCTGGCAGAGACCAAGGGGATGAACGTAAAGACATTAGTTGGATCGAACTGTCCAGAATTCACAGCAGACCATGTGATGAAGACACCCCAATTTACAGCAGGTGTAATGTACTCCAGTATTAATTTGAATTTTTCTTCTTATATTTTCCCTCTCCCCATTCAAAAAAGCACCTGAATACTTCGATACTTCCTTTCCCCAGACTCAGAGCTTTGGTCTGGATAGAGAACAAAAGCATATTTAAAAAGTTAACAGATTTTTATAAAAACCCAGCCCAGGGCGTCTGGATGGCACAGCCAGTTACGCGTCCAACTCTTGGATCTTGGCTCAGGTCATGATCTCGCAGTCCGTGAGTTCGAGCCCCACATCCAGCTCTGCACTGACGGCATGGACCCTGCTTGGGATTCTGTCTCTCCTTCTCTCTGCCCCTGCCCTGCCTGTGCTCTCACTCCCTCAAAATAACTAAACTTTAAAAAGTTAAAAAATAAAAAAACCTCAGTCCATTCAAAGGTAGTACTAAGCATTCCTGAATTAAGAAATCCATTCCAGGTTCTATGGCCAAAGCATTACAAAAACAAACCATCTTAGAGTCTTCCCTGTCCTCAAAGAATGTTACTTTCTAACAGGCAGGAGGGAGGAGGCCAGGGAAAACAGACAGTACAGTAAATGAAGAACACATTGGGTACTGGCGAAGTGCAAAGAAAACAATGAAACAGTGAAATCATGAAGGCCAGAACATGGGGGAAGGAGGCAGGACCAAACACACAAAGAACTTTTTGCTCTCCCAGGGCCCTTCCTCGAGACTCTGTTTCCTTACGATTGAAGAAGACAATAAGGGTCAGACTAGCAGTTAATAAATGTGAACTGCCTCCTCCAAATGCATCCCTCCCAGACAGTATGGTAATCATATCACCGTAAAACCACGGTGAAAGGCTGACTACTCACAGGAACGTGCTGCGTTGAAGAGTAAGAGTCCACTGACTGCGGAGAGGAGGCCGAACAACTCGAGGAGGCTGGAGAAAGGGGCTGAGGCTCGGCTTTCACATCTTTAACGGAAAAACACAGAGTAAAAACTCAGAATACAATTAGTAAGGAAGAAGGTAAAACCGACTCTTAAAATCCAATCACACTGACGCGCAGGTCACCAAAACGTCTCTTCGAATGCAAATTCCAGATGCAGAGAACAGGGACTCTGGCGTGCTGCCGTGTGTGTGATAAGGACAGACGTGTCTACGCACGCATCTGCGCTCGCGGGCACCGGTTCTCGGGAAGGATCCACGCGCCACCTCGGGGGCCGTGCCTGCCTCCGGGGAGACCGTGCTGGCTGCGGAACAACAGCGGGAGCAGACAGCTTTCCACTCTTTAGGCCTTTTGCACCTTTGGAACATTACACATGCAAAACACGACAGATTCCTCCAAAAATAACTTTTAAAAAGTGTTAAGAAACCAGCAACAAATGGAAAACACTTTCGACAATACAATTAAAACTCACAAAAACTACCGCCCAGGCCACGTTCTTGGGTGTCAAGTCTACAACAGGGTAGGAACGAGAGAGGTACGGTACGTCCCTGCGACAGACGTAGGACACGTCCCAAGTGAGCCGCAAAATCTCTGCCATCCGCCTGATCCATACTGGGATCTTGCCCTTCCCCACGGAGAACTAGCATCTATTTCCCTCCGTTTGAATCAAGGTGGTCTTATGACCCCTTCACCCAACAAAGTACGAAGTCATGCTCTATGGATTCCAACGCTGGATGACGTCAGGCAAACGCAGCTTCTGCTCTGCGTGCTGGGACCCTCACACGGGAGCCTCTGAAGGCTGACCGCCAGAGACCGCGGGGCGGAGAGGAAGCCAAGCTGCCCGGGAAGACCGTGTGCAGGGGCTCTGCCTGACAGTCCTAGTCATGGAGCCATCCGGGCCAGAGACACGTGAGTCAAGAAATATTAAGGCAACTCTAGCCCCCAACTTCCCAGCTCCTCCAGCCTTCCGATCTACCCGGTTGAGGTCTGGACATCACAGAGCAGAAATAAGCCACTCTCGGTGTACCCTGTGCAAATTCCTGACTCGCTGGTCCTGGGAGCATAATAAAATGGTTGTTGTTTTAACCCATGAAGTTCCAGAGTAATTTGCTACATGACAATAGTACCCGAACACTGGCCTTGCGTAGCCCATATTCTCTGAGGGAAGACACAGAAACACATAAAATGAGGGCCTGGGACATGCAGGTAGGGGCGGACTGCAAGTGGACGGGAGGATGTGCTGGCGACTGACCGTCTCTCAGCTCTGAGTCCACCTCCTACATAGAGTCTGCGATGCACGTTACTAACACGCACCCCAGCCGGCTCCCGTTTAGCCCCATCAATGGGAGAGACTAGAAGGCCGCTGAAGCGGAGAGAGGCGAGAAGGGGGTTTCTGCCTTCTCCCAGCAGCTCCATCCGGAAGTGACAGCTTCCTCCAGGTCCCAGCCTCTCCAGGCACATCCCAAACCTACTCCATCAGGGTCCCTTAAAAATACTAGCATCAACTAGGGAGTGCCCCTTCTGGAGAAGTACGTCTATCAGATGCAGGGGACCCCTACACCAACTTCAAGTTCGGGTAACCCCAGGCTTCTTCTCTTTGATTCCCTAAATTCTGTCTGGTGCTCAGACAGGCTAACCTCTTATAGAGATATCATATGTAATTCAAAATCAGGATTTCGGATATGAACTTTTAATTCATTATGCAACTGAAACATAACATGAAATTCTTTACAGCCACTCTGGCAAGAAAGTTCTATGCGCACTGCCGTATCAAAAGTAGTCCCTGGAATTTTTTTTAACCCATCACAGTAGCCCAATAACCCCACCTAGTATCAGCTGTTAGCAAACTACAAATAAAATGGGTGTGTTTAACATTTTTACCAATGAAATACACCATTACCTGTACAGAACTTGTTTTTGATGTCCAAGACGCCTGCCTCCCAAGGCATCAAGTCCAAGTCAAAATCAAGGGTATCAAAACTGTTTTCCTGTAGGTTTCAAATCAGCAAAAGGGGATTAGAAGAATAAAAAGGTCTAGAAATCAAACTATCAGACACAACTGGCCATAAATAGTTTAACTGCTACTACCCAACTTAGTTAAAATAATTCTCTAAGTCAACCGGTTCATCTTGGGAATAGGGATGGCCTAGAGCAAAACCAATCCAGTTATGTGAAATGTGGCAGGAACAAGCAGGAAGGACGTAACGGAGTCAACATAGAAAAGATTCAGTTGGTGTCATTCTTTTCCATGAAAATCGACCATTACTAGAGTCACAAAACAGGTCTTTTGTCATACGGAAGACCCTCCAAAGGAAGTTTTCCCAATGCCATTAGTGAAAATGAGTCAAAGCAAATGCCTGCTTACAGCATCGTCTCTATGTAACACTGGGAAGAATACTGATGTGGCCAAAGGACATGCAAGGAATCGTAACGAGACTTCAGCTGACTCTTCAATTACACCAAATATTAAAATGGTTATGGGGGCGCCTGTGGGGCTCAGTCAGCTAAGCGTCTGACTTCAGCTCGGGTCACGATCTCATGTTTTGTGACTTTGAACCCCGCACTGGGCTCTGTGCCAAGAGTCAGAGCCTGGAGCCTGCTTTGGATCCTGTGTCTCCCTCCCTCTGGCCCTCCCCTGCTCAGGCTCTGTCTTTCTCAGAAACAAATGTTTAAAAAAATTTTTTTAATAAATAAGATGGTTATGTAAGCAAGAAGAGATCCATAGAAAAGAGGGCAATTTTCTCTTTCCTACTGTACAGTACCTTTCCGAACTTCTAAAATAAAATTTCTTTTTTTTTTTTTAATCCTAGAAGATAAAACGAAGTTTCTCAAATAAAAGTCAATACACTTCTTAGAGGGACTCATAAGTTCTTTTTTTTTTTTTTCACTTAGATGACAGTTTTTTTTAAACTTAAAGAGAAGTGTATTCTGGGTCATCTGAATAGCCATCTTGTACTTTATACATAAATAAAAAACAGTCACGTGATTTCAAAGCCCTCACATGAGTTTGAGATTAAGACAGTACTATTATCTTAAGTGTCTAGGGTTATGGAAACAAAAACAGAAGTAAAAATATACAAACAGTACCGAAAAGTTCAAAGCTGTTAATATTAACTTAATGTGACAGATAATGAAATAGCAACAGGGAAGAAAGTAAGCCTCAGGCAAAAAGTAAACATTAATCTCTTAATTATTAACAACCATTTGGCAATAATTTCTAAAATAATAGTTATTTCAAAATGTCTATTTTGCGGTTCATTTTTTTGAGAACAAAAGGAGAGAAGGTGGGGGGGGCACCTGGGGGACTCCGTTGATTGACAGGCTGACAGACACAGGTCATGATCTCACGGTTTGTGGGTTCGAGCCCTGCATCGGGCTCTGTGCTGACCGCTTGGAGCCTGGAGCCTGCTTCAGATTCCATGTCTCCCCCTCTCTCTGCCCCTCCCCTACTCACACTCTGTCTCCCTCTCTCTCTTTCTCTCCCTCTCTCAAAAATAAACATAAAAAAACCTTTTTATTCTTATTCTACTCTCTTCTACAGATTCATACTAAAACTGCTAAATTATTCTATGAGAAATGTCTGAGAAACTCACTAAGTAAACACTATGCATTTTTATACTCGGGTTAATACGGGCTTAAAAAATAAGTAACAATTATCCAACCTGATTGATGTACATACAAACTCACTGTGTCACTTGAATGACTTTCCAAGTGAACAGCACCTCATCCATGAGAGAATAAGATAAAATAAAAGTTCTGTGGACCAATGTACGATGTACCAACACAAAAAAGAAAAAAGATACTTTTGAGGACTCAAAGTGCTGTAACAGCTTTTACACAGACTTCTAACCACTCAAAGGCAAAAAATAAGGACATGCCTGAGTTTCAGAGCTTTCTATACTAAAGATACATAACTTTTCAAAAACAAGTTAGTAAGTTCTACTTGACTGGATCCATGACTCACATCCACCTCTACCATCATCATTTCCCTTCTGCAGCAAAGCATCTACAAAAGCCAAAAAGTAGGCAGTTAACTGACTTTTCCAAGTCCCCCAACCCCGGGGCCAAAGTAAACTTAGGAGATGCGTCTTCTCGCACCAAGATTGATGCAATTTCTACAATCCCAAATTTACTGAGTAAAAAAATGGCTACTAGTTTTTATACTTAACATTAAATTGTTTAGACTTTAAATCACTAGCCTAAACCCGTTACCCTGAAACCGCCGTGCAGTGATTAAAGATTAAATATCACATTATTCAGTCATTCCCCTCTAGTAAATACTTACGTAAGTTTCCTTTGCTGGGTCCAATTGCAGGTCCTCGGTGTCCGTGAAGTAGCCAAGTTCAGCAAAGAGGGTAGAATCTGTGCACAAAGAATAGAGATTAACTGTCAATTCAACGTTTCAACAAAAGAATAAGCACTGTAACCCAGTTCTATTAGGGTTTCTCATCAGCCATTACTATTGTTGGCAAACGCTAGCAGTGCGAATGACAACCAACTCCAAGCTGTTCCTAATTTACGTGTTGTCCACATAATTATCTTGTGATCTAAAGCCTTACACCAGGGATTAACAAACAAGTTTTATGTCGGGTCACACTGGACTCAGTGGTAGTAACTTTCTGGAACATCACCGACACGAATTCTGAGGCGACAGCTGGGCTCAGCATGAGCATGTCCTGTGGCTGATCAGCAGTGATGGATGCTGAGAGAGGAATATGGCAGCATGTAGCATGTTATCTGCCATCCAAGCCTTAAGTTGAGGGTGAAACCAACTTTCTATCTAAATAATAAAGGACTCACGGGGCACCTGGGTGGCTCAGTCAGTTGAGCGTCCAACTTCAGCTCAGGTTATGATCTCACAGTTCGTGGGTTCGAGCCCCATGTTGGGCTCTGTGCTGACAGCTCAGAGCCTGGAGCCTGCTTCTAATTCTGTGTGTCCCTCTCTCTCTCTGCCCCTCCCCTGCTCATGATCTGTCTCTCTCTGTGTCTCAAAAATAAATAAATGTTAAAAAATAAAAAATAAAAAAATAAAGGACTCACTTATCTCAACCATTACATTTATTTCAGCAAATCTAACTAATTCCAATTTTCTAATAAGATTTCATCACAGGGGCGTCTGTCTGATTCAGTCAGTGGAGCATGTGACTCTTGATCTCAGAGTCTCAGAGTTCAAGCCCCATGTGGGGTATAGAGATTACTTAAAAATAAAATCTTTTAAAAAACTGCAATAAGTTTTTTTGTTTTAAGATATCATTACGGACACAAAATATTCCTCAATAAACTTAAGTTGAAACTACTTGTAGACAAAGGTCAAGATGCTGACAAGGACAAAGGCAGCCGATTACCACACAACCTGAAAAGTGTTCATCTTCTCTAACATTTTTCGAATCTCAAGAACTTCAAAGAGTTTTCCAAATCTAAGTTTGCTTTTATACTCCCTATAGGGCGCCTGGGTGACTCAGTCAGTTAGGCTTCTGACTCTTGATTTCAGCTCAGGTCAGGGTCTCATGGTTCCTACGATTGCGCCGGCATCAGGCTCCATGATGACAGTGCAGAGCCTGCTTGGGATTCTCTCTCCCTCTCTCTGCCCCTCCCCTGCTTGCATTCTCCTTCTCTCCTCTCTCTCTCTCTCTCTCTCTCTCTCAGAATAAGTAAATAAAATTAAAAACAGGGGCGCTTGGGTGGCTCAGTTGGTTAAGCGGCAGACTTAGGCTCAGGTCATGACCTCATGGTTCGTGGGTTCGAGCCCACATCAGGCTCTGTGCTGACAGCTCAGAGCCTGGAGCCTGCTTTGGATTCTGCGTCCTCCTCTCTCTCTGCCCCTCCCCCACACATGCTCTGTTTCTCTCTGTCTCAATAATAAATAGAAACATTAAAAAAAATTTTTTTTAATTAAAAAACAAAAACAAGCTTATTCTCCCCAGTACCATGTCACTGGTTCTGCGCTGGGGATCTCCTCACGTGGCACACACCCAAGAGCCACACTGCCAGGCCGTCGTTAGCTCAGCCAAGGCCACAAGCACCCCGCCAACCCACACCGAAGTAACACCCAGCAACGGATTCTGTGTGCGGTAATGAGGAGAGGCTATTCACACAACTCACCGCACAAAAGGGCCGCCTTACGCTCAGCGGCAGAGCCAGAAACCTCTGAGCAGGTACCCGAGGCTGTGCGCCTTACACAGAGGCTGAATCCCTGGAGAGAGTTCTCCCTCCCCGCTCTCATTTCTCTGCTCCCATATTAACCAATGATCTCTATGTTGCTAAATTCAGTGGTAGATTTAAGGTCATTGTCTTGACCCATCAGCAACATTTGACAGAGCTGACGCTTTCTGACTAACTGACGCCTCTGCTCCACTTGGCTCCCAGACCACCACAATCCCCTGGTTTTCCTCCCGCCTCACTGGCTGACCTGACCTTGCCGGGTCCTCCTCACCTCCCGGCGTGAACCTGTCCCTGGACTCAGCACAAACTCTTCTACCTATTCCACTCCTTCTGGGATCTCAGCTGACCTCATGGCTTTAAACAGCACCGACATGCCAAGGATTTCCAAAACTCCACGTCCAGCCCATACATCAGGAGGCATGGACAGAGTACATCTCTTGGGCCATCTCCTCTTGGAGGTCTCGAACTTAGCACATCCAAAACGTAGCTCCTGATCATCCCACCACCACCCCCACGCCACCCCACCCCACCCCCCCAAATCCCCTACTGCGTTGTCCTCATCTCAGTAATGACAATTCAATTCTCCCCGTAGCTCAAGTCAAAGACCTGGTTGGAGTCACTGCATCTCTTCTTCACTCTCCAGATTCAAACCGCCAGCAACTCCCATCGGTTCTGTCCCCAAGCTATGTGCCCATAATCTGGCTTCTTACTTTTCCTTCCCATTCCTCCTTCCCCTCCTGTCTTCTCTTTATTTCTGTACCCTTCCCAACACCGAGACATCAGCTTCTGAGGAGGCAGGGCAATGAGGGTGATGGGGTCCACGTGTCATCACTGTGGCAGTGTGTCTGGCGTCCAAGGAAGTGGGGTGGGGGGGGGCTGCCACGGAAATGGGGCAGGAGGAGGGAGAACAGAGTGGCAGATGGAAGGGGCAGCCTGAGTGTTTACGAGGATGAGGATACTGAACAAATGCCGTCATCAACTGAACAAATGACCAGCTACACCTAAAATACCTGGAGCCAGGTTTCTCACTACCTAAGAAAGAGTTTTCAAACGTGGGAAGGAAAGAGCCTAAGATGTTGGCCTGGCAGTGGTAGTATGAACCCATTTCTAAAATATATATGTACACAGAAGACTTGCAGATGTGTGTGTACATGGACGGACACACACACACACACACACACACACACACTTCCTAGTTCTGAGGGCTGAAAGGTCTGAGAACAGTGATATCCCAGTAGCAATGAAAATACTGTGTGCTCAGATCTTGGATGCTAAATGCCATCCTCCACTAAATGGAAGTCCACCAAAGAGCTCCTTGGAGAAATGGCTGATTCCAAAGCTAAAGCTCGGAAAGCACAAGATAAGAATGAAAAATCCTTAAAAAAAAAAAAGCCTTTTCGGCTAGAAAATAAGGAAATTCTCAGAGAATGACTGGACTATGTCAAGAGTAAAAGAGTTGATAGGAATGGGCTCCCACTGGTCAAACTGGGGAAAATCTGAGCACCACAATGAAAAGGTAGTACCAGATCTTAACCCACTGACTCAAACAGGAGTCATAATGAAATAGATACATATATATACCCACACACATGCCTAGGGAAAGCCCTTACTTACACCACACCGTCAATTAGTAAACGCAGACAGAATGACACAGATAATCACCACTTGGCGTTAGAGTGGTCGCTGGTGCGGGCAGGAACCATGGATGGAAGCTAGGGCTGCGGGCTGGAGGTTTAACAAGGAAGAGGAGATCCGTGTCCTGTCCGACTGTCTCCGCCAAAACCGCAATCGAATACAAAAGGGAAAGTAGCGACTTTACAGTGGCAAAACCAGGCAGGCACCGACTTGACCATGTGATCAAGGAGACTTCACCTTGGGACAAGACAACATGGCGTGCCTCCAAAAGTGACTCATTCAGTGCGAAGAGCCTCCCTGCCCCGGCATTCCTGCCACGGAGGCCCGGCCTGGTTCTGATGAGGAACTGCAGACAGACCCGGGCTGGGGGTCACCTTGAGAATAGAAGACCCGTACTCTTCAAGACCGTCAAGGACACAAGAGACAGAAAAAGACTAAGAACCCGTTACAGAATGAAGCACATTTAGGAGACCTGAGAAGTAAAAGCCGTGTGTTTGTGGGTAGGATCCTGTCAAGAAAGGAAAAAGAACATTATCAAGACAGGTCGGTTAAGCATATGACTTCAGCTCAGGTCATGATCTCACAGTTTGTGGGTTCAAGCCCAGCGTCGGGCTCTGTGCTGACAGCTCGGAGCCTGGAGCCTGGAGCCTCTTCGGATTCAGTGTCTCCCTCACTCTCTGCCCCTCCCCCATCTGCACTCTGTCTCTCAAAAATAAATAAATTTTTTTTAAAGAAAAAAGACAGGGAAGCCTGGGCGGCTCAGTTTGTTAAGCCTCTGACTTCGGCTCAGGTCCTATCTCACGTTCGTGGGTTCAAGCCCTGTGTTGGGCTCTGTGCTGACAGTGCAGAGCCTAGAGCCTGTTTCCGACTCTGTGTCTCCCTCGCTCTCTGCCCCTCCCCCGCTTGCTCTCTGTCTCTCAAAATAATAAACATTTAAAAAGTTTTTAATATAATTAAGTATATTAAACTTATATTATACTTAAGTACACGTGTACATATTCGTATAAATCCTTAACCCAGCCACTGCCACACCTCCGAGGCCAGCACGGCAGTTCACCCGGATTTCTATGGCAGGCCTCCAAATGGTCTCTCAGCTTCTGCCCTGGCCCCACCCTTCAGTCCATCCTCAGCAGCACAGCTATAGTGAACTAAAAACACAGGATATTACTGGGAGTCAGGATTTTTATGGAAGAAAAGAAATACAAGTAGGCAATGTAAGCAGGCGAGAAAGAACCCAGTGGTACCGGCTTTGAACTGTGGGTATCAGTATGAATCCATGCTGTTTTAAAAAAAAAAAACCTATTTCCTTGTTCTCAGGAGGTACATGATGAAATGCTTACGAGTTTCATGTTATCTGTAGCCTACTTTCAGATGATGAAAGAGGAGGGAAGTGAGGGTAATAAAGAATGTTCACAGTTGGTAAATCTAGATAAGAGAAACAACAGGGATCACTACAGCAATCTTTTAGTTTTCTGTGGTTTCTGACCAAAACCTTTCCTGTGGTTTAAAATAAGAAGTTGAAAGTGGGTTGATTAATACATCGGTACGACTACAGACTACCCCATTTTCCCAGGAAAATGCCGGTGCCCGTCACCCGTGAAGCATCTCTAAGACCCACAGCCCGTTCCCACACCGCTCGCCCCAGTCCCACCCCACCAGTAGTTAGATGTCCCTTCACAGTAGTAAACTATGGCAGCTGTGACTTCAACTGTGACCTTTTATTCATTCATTTATTTAAGTTTGACAAGACGACAAACTGGAACTCGGTGGTGACCCCAGTAAGAGCGGCTCTGGTGGCATGGCGGAGCCTGGCTGCGGGGAGAGCAAGAGACCAGCAGAAACGGCGGTCGGTGCACATGTTTTGTTCTGCTTTCTTAAGAATCCTGGTATAAAATAAAGAAAAATGCAGTCGCGGCTAGAGGGGAAGTAACCTCTAGAGAGGGTGTGGAGGGTTTTTTCTTCCCTCTAAATGGGAGGAACGACTCTATGTTTACTGACGAGCACAGATGATCCAGCACAGGGGAAACGATGATGCAGGAAACAGAGGGAAGAAGGCTTGAGCGACACTCCTGGCTCAAGAGGAGAAACGGACGGCGCATGTGGCCCCAGCGAGAGGCCACGCGTTCTCAAGGACCGAAGAGAGAAGGGAGGGCATACCAGAAGTGTGCAGGTAGGTGGGCAGGGGAGGAAGTGGGAGATTGTGGAGGTTCTCTCCTGATTCAAGGGAAGGGGCAGGTCACGGAGGTTCGAAGAGAGAAGACACTTCATAAAAACAAACATCAAAGTGGAGAATGAGAGGACCAGGCCAATGAGACCCGCCAGCCACCGCCGCCAGGCCTGGTTCAGCTGACTGTCCTACATCGGTGAGACTTAGCTGAGGCTGTGGTTCACCGGAGACAGAACTACAGAACAAGAGGCAGCCCAGGGTAGGAGTGAGGTTATTGCTGTCCACAGAACCCAACTGGGCAAAGGGGAAGTGAGGACGCAGAGGAAACGGGGGACAGTGCAAAGCTGGCGTGTCCACAGGGTCGCAGGAACTGGTGGAGGGCTGCAGGGAGTGAGTGGGTAAGACAGGAGGTGGCGGGCAGAAGGCAACACCACTGGTGGAGAGGAGGCCCAGGAAATGAGAGGTCAGGGTATTTGAAGTATCTCCTCTGAGAATCTGAAATCATCCAGGGAAGGAATATTGGAGAAAAGGGACAGTAAGCTGGGTGCTTAAATTCTTCCGAGGGAGGGAGGGAGAATAAACTAGGAAAGAGCAGACACCTGTCTGAATGTAACGGAGACAGAGGACAGCATATTGTGACAACGTGAGATCTAAAAACTGGATGTTGGGGAGCCTGGGTGGCTCAGTTGGTTAAGTGTCCGACTTCGGCTCAGGTCATGATCTCATGGGTTCTGGGTTCGAGCCCCATGTCGGGCTCTGTGCTGACAGCTCAGAGCCTGGAGCTTGTCTTCAGATTCTGTGTCTCCCTCTCTCTCTGCCCCTCCCCTGCTCATGCTGTCTCTCTCAAAAATAAATAAAACATTTTTAAAAAATTTTAAACTGGATGTTTCTCAGGGAGGATGAAAGGAATGTGAGCCGAAAGCTGAGTGCAAAACATTATGATTATCCCACCGTTAGGGGCCCCAATGGCAAAAAGGTTTTGAGAATGAAAACGGCCTCCATCCACCAAGCCTCCAGAGAAAGCAGCTGTTAACGCGAGCAGCTGGGCTGTGGTCCGTGCCAGAAGGCCAACTTTCACAGAAGAGACTGAAGATGTAAAAGAAACCACAGAAGCAGATAGAAGCTTCTGATTGTGATACATACACCTTACCCGTGACAAAGCGGTGGCTTCTGCTCAAAGTGGAGACAGGGAGGCAAAGAGGAGGAGGAGAGGGCCTGCAGGTGGCGAACAGGCAAAGAAAGGCTCCACATCACGTGGCACCGGTAACTGAAATTTAAAACAAGATCGTACCCCCCCCACCCCATCAAGATGGCCAAAACCCAAAACAACCGTGACATAGAATGTGGTGAGGTTGTAGAATAAACAGGAGCATTCGCTCACTGCTAGTAGGAGAGCAAAAACGGTACAGCCACATTGGAAGACAGTCTGGAAGTTTCCTCCAAAACTAAATATGCTCTTCCCGTATGAGCCAGCAACTGTGCCTCTTGGTATTCGCCCAGATGTTTTGAAAACCTGTCCACACAGAAAGCCGCGTGTGAACATCTAACTGCCAGTGTGAGAAAGCAACCAAGGTGTCCTTCAACGGGTAAATGGATAAGCAAACTGTGCTATGGACTGAATTGTGTCTCCCACCCCCAAATTTGTACCTTGAAGCCATACCCTCAGTGTGACTATGTCCAGAGACAAGGTGGTCTTTAAGAGAGAATCAAGATGAAATGACAATGTAAGAGAGAAGCGTAGGGTCCTAATCTGATAGCACTGTGGCCTTCTAGGAAGGAGTGGGGGGAGAGAGAGAGAGAGAGAGAGAGAGATCCTTCCCCACCCCCTTCTCCTCTTTCACCCTTCTCTCCTCACCCCTCTCCCTTTCTTGTATCTCTCATGCCCCTGCCTGGTGAGGACACAGTAAAAAGGCAACCATCTACAAGCCAAGAGAGCCCTCACCAGAACTTGACCTTGCTGGCTCCTGATCTCAGATTCCCAGCCTCCAGAACGGTCAGAAAATAAATTTCTGTTGTTTAAGCCAGCCAGTCCGTGGTAGTTTGTTCCAGCAGGCCGAGAGACTAACACACGGTGGTACATCCATACAACGGAATATTAATTGGTGCTTAAAAAAAAAAAGAGCTTTCAAGTCATGAAAAATTATAGATCTTAAATGCATGTTGTTAAGTCGAAGAAGCTACAGACTGTATGATTCCAACTATATGACATTCTGGCAAAGGCGAAACTAGAGGAAAGATTGGTGGTTGCTGGGGCTCAGCAGGAGGGAGGGAGGGAGGAGCAGGCGGAGCACAGGGGATTTTTTAGGTACAGGAAACTATCCGGTAGGACACTGTACATGCGTAACATGAGGCATTTGTCAAAACCCGCAGCATGCACAACACAGGGGATCTGAATGGAAGCTACAGACTTTAGTCAATAATACTGGATCGATGCTGGATCATCAGCTATAACAGATTCGCTCCACTAAGGCAACATGTTGCCAACATGGAAAATGGCGGTGGGGGTGGGGGTATATACAGAACTCTATGTACTACCTGCTCAATTATTTTGTAAATGTAAAACTGTACCCCCAAAAGCCTACAAAGCATTAAAAATAATGATGTGAACTTCAGATTTCGTGCCCATAAATAAAAAGTTGTGTGGAAACAGAGTCATATTCATTTACACGTTCAGTCTACACTGGCTTTGGCTGCTTCTGCACCGGAACAGCAGAGCTGAGTAGTTGCAACAGAGACCACAGGACCACAAAGACTAAAATACTTACTATCTGGACCTTTCCGGAAAATGTTTGCAAACCCCTGCTCTAAATTTCATTGCCAAAGTTAAAGGGAAAGAGCACATCCCACCATAGGCTGCTCTGAGCTACCCACTTTATTCAATTATTCAAAGTTGTTGGAGTCACAAGTTCTAATCACATGATCTGAATTTTAAAATTTAACTGGCCATTATATTTTTCTAATATAAAAAAAAAGTCAAATGAATCAGTGAAGTATTTGAATACTCAAAATGGCAACTCCCAGAAAAAAACCCGTATCCTACTGAAAAATGCCAGCAGACAGTAGTGTTTCATTTTAGTGCCTGCAAAATCCACCCCACTACTGAACCCCTAATGAATCTGAATTAAAGTGTTCAACTAAGAGCCTGTCAACAGTGTGAAAAGTGAAGCCCTGAAAACAATGGGAAATGAGCGCTTTCAGGGAGCGGCAGGGCAGGATACCTGAGTTGAGTCAGCGAACCGACTAGGAAGAACTGAATGCTCTCTCTATAAAAGAACAGGAGGGCCGGGAGTCAATGTATCAGATTAATCACCAAAATGCAGGCTGGGTATCAGAAGAGAAAATAATGCTATGAGGAAGTGCCCCACAGTTATGCTTTAAGAGATATCATGAAAATATAATAGTTGCCCAGCTGAGAAAAATCATAACTTCCTGATATTCTAGATTTATTAATAACTGACAGAGGGCGTGGATCTTGGGAAGAATCAAATCTCTAGACATAACTTAGGAAAGCATTCCGGAATAGTGACAAAGAGCACACAGGCTTTGGAGGTAAACAAACCTCCTGATCCTGCTCACACCACTCACTTGCTAGAACACTGATCATCCCCTCTCTCTCGGCCTGTTTTTTTAGTCTATAAATTAATAATACCTCCCCTCCTTGTGCTGTAGGGAGGATTAAAGAAAACAATGCACGTTAAGAGCCTAGCAGGACACCTGACGCAAATGAAGGGCTAGATAAATGGTAATTATTCCTACCACCACTATATACGGCTCAGGAAAACACACTTGAAATTGATAGTCTAAAGTTTTTCCGGCAACTCCCAGGAAATCTACCCAAAGACTGAAATAAACCTGTCACTGCATATAATCTAAGAGGAGTTCTGCCTTTAGAAAATCAAATGAGGACTTCAGTTCAATAAATAGAATTGAGATTACACTCTTGCAACTAAGAATGATGGTCCAAGGGGAAAAGATGATCAGTCTAGGTTCCCCCCAAGTTCCAAAGTAAGTGAAAGGCGTAGGCTCACTCCATGGCCCACTCAGAGACCTACGCACGCAGTCCCAAATTCTCGCTGGACCCGGAGAACAGCATTAGTATTCTGTCCCGCAACGAAAAGAAGTTTCCTCCGAACACCTACATGACAAAGTTTCTCCCACTGTCACTCCCACTGCATTCCATTCTTCCTAATCACAAAAGCAAACAAAAATATACGAAACAACAATTTAAAAAAACAAAAACATTAGAGCTGTTTCTGAAGGGCAGTCAGGATTACATCCGTTTTTAAGTGTTAAGTCTAGGAGTCAGGGACCCAAGGTCAGGTGCTTTGGTCCTCTGCCAAGATGCACATCAGCCTAGACCAACAATGGCAGCTGCGACATGAAGATCCTCGTACACACTCCCATTCTGTCACACACACGCGGACAGGCACACTCCACGGCAATCACCGCCCACATCCCACGCTGAGAAAACAGCTTCCGGCTTTCCCGGCGGTCACGGCCGTCCTGCCCTCTGCTTCTTACTCACGCCCTTTTCGCTCCCACATCATGACCACCTGGTACTTTCCCGGCGCAAACGGTGAAAAACGGCAATAATTCCGATCAGGCAGCATTTTACGCCGGCGGTTGCCAGGGCAGAAACCGGCCGGCTCTGCCAGCCTCCCCCAGGCAGGACCGCGGACGGGAGCGGAGAGCGAGCGCCGGCTCCCGGGGCGCGGCTCGCCCACACCTGCCTCCACAAGTGGGCGGAAGGAGGGGGGAACCCCGCGGCCGCCACTCACCCCAGTCCTCGTCGGCTCGGTGACAGAGGCCCGGGCTCAGAGGCGACTCCATGGTGCCGGCAACGCCAGCCGGCTCCCGCACACCTCACGCTCCCGCGGCCTGGAACTCGGGGACTAATAACTCGGACGGCGGCGGCGGGAGGACAAACTACTCTCCGCCGGCGCCGGGACGGTGGCCGAGTGAAGACAAACCGCTTCCGCCGCCCGGGGAGTTTGCGCCAATTAAAGGAGAAACGTCAGAGGCGGAGCGCGTTTTAAACCGGCCTCCGAGTAACTTATTTCCCTATGGGAGTTTTCGGCACTTTCTGTCCCGCTGTTTTAAGGGGGAAAAAAAAGAAAGACACATAAGCCCTACTTTCGTTAACTAAAACGTATTGACAATACTAAAAAGGAAAAGGAAAAACCCTTCCTGTATAGACCGGCTTGTTCCTTGAATATCCTCGCTAATACCACTGTGTAGCTATCTCAGAACAAAGTCAGAGACCAATAAAGTAAATTGGATTTCATTTTCTGCAATCGCTTGCCGTCATTGCAGAGTTTTTCCGTACACGCGAGTGTGTGAAGGAAAACGTCAGCCGTTGTGCCACGGTCGTTAGACCTGCCTCTTCACGGGCACAGCACCTGCGGTCGACAGCAGCGCGGGCCGTCGTACTTCCAGAAAGCCCGCTTTGATTTAAACAAATGTAAGCAAGGCGAATAGAAAAGATGGAACTCCTCGTGATCAAACCTATCTCCTAGATAGGCGTTCCTAACGCATAATACTTAGTAGTGGAAATCCGAGCGAGTTTACCCTACCTACAATAAGGTAGATTCCCAATCTCTTAATTGCTGAAACTGAAGATTCGGTTTTGTTTAGAAGAAGTTCACATCACGAATTCCCACTGAAATTTTGAATTGAGTTTGATAGAACAAGTTCAAGAATGCTACGTAATACAATTCCTTCTTACGGCATTTCAGCGGCGAGTATTTCAAATACCCCAAGAACACGTATCCCTCTAGGACCAAGGGGAATCTTTCCCATGGTTACTAAACCAAACAAACGCTTCCCAGAATCCAGCGAACTCCTCGTGGCTGCGGGATTACTACAGATTGCATAATCCACAGTATTCAGTATAGTCCTGGGGCGCAAAACCGGAAAAATTCCCGAAATGATTCCTTTTATCGTCAGATAACTAACCAGTTTTGATGTAAGGTGAAATATATATCACCTCTATCCAATAACTGACCCTCAAAAAAACCCTAAAATAAAAACATCAAGAGTCTTGTGCATCCACTCAAATTCCCCAGCCTTTGTTTTTGTTTTGTTTTTTAATGTTTATTATTGAGAGACAGAGACAGGGCTTGAGCAGGGGAGGGGCAGAGAGAAGGGAGACACAGAATCCGAAGCGGGCTCCAGGCTCTGCGCTGTCAGTACAGAGCCCTAAGCGGGGCTGGAACTCACAAACTGGAGATCATGACCTGAGATCATGACCTAAACTGAAGTCGGAAGTTTAACGACGGAACCACCCAGGAGCCCCTAGTCTTTGTTTTTTTAATCACCATGACTGAACTACAGCCATCTTTCTTCGAAATTTTTATTTTTTATCCAAAAAGCGCAGATAACTATGAAACAAGCACTTGCGACCCTATCATCAAAAATACATTTTTACATTTTTCTTTCAGATTTTTCATAATATAAGAAATTAAATGTTACAGGTAAAGCGCACCGCTTTTTCTCATGCTTCATTTCCCTCCCTCCACATAGACAACTTCTATTATGAATTTTATGGAAATCATCCAAGTCCATTTTTATTTTTACCTGTCTCATGTTTAAATATGTTTATATTTAGGGTGGTGTTGGGTTTTTTAATTTCCATAATGTGTCATACTCCTATTCTCCAAATCACTTTTCTAATTCAACATTCCTTTATGATGATCTATTCATGTTTTAACTGTTACATATTTCCTTGAAAAAAATACACAATTTTTTCATTTCTCTACTAATATGTATCCCGACAAGGCTTTTTTCAAATTTTTGAAACCATAACTACAATACCATTATGACACCCATCAAAATTTTAAATTCCTTAATATTATATAATACTCATTCCAAGTTCAGCCTTTCTACAGTTGGGTTGTTCAAATCAGGATCATCCGGTTGCATTTTGTTCATAGGACAGTCTCCTCCCTCTCGGCACCCCATGCCATTTGTTAAAGAGTCTGTCATTTGTCCTGTAGAATTTCCCACTTTGTGATTCTGTCTGTATCTTCATGGTGATTGGTTCCTGTAAACTGCCAGTTAAATGTCAACTTGATTAGACGGTTTGTGTTTCCTGTTTTGTTTTTGCAGGAATACTTCATTAGTACTTCCTTACATCCCACCAGGAGGCACATAATTTCTAATTATTCACTTTTTGAAATATCAAGATTTATCAGTGAGTTCCGGTTTTTTCCTAAGCCTTAAGCCTTTTTCCTCCTTATTTTATTACAAGGCCAAGGACATCTAGTGCCACACTGAAGGCAGATGCCTGAGTATACATCTTTCAGCTTATTCCCCACTTTAATGTGCAAGTTGTAAAAACTTTACTTGGAATGCCTGGGTGGCTCAGTCGGTTGAGCATCTGACTTGGCTCAGGTCATGATCTCGCGTTTTGTTGTGTTCAAGCCCCGCATCAGGGTCACTGCCGTCATCGCAGAGTCTGCTTCAGATCCTCTGTCCCCCTCTCTCTGCCCACCCCCCCCCAGCTTGAACTCTCTCAAAAACAAATAAAACATTTAAAAAAAAGCTTTAAATTAAAAAAAAAAGCTTTACTTGTGATAACAATTTTTCTATAGTTTTATTTTATTTTTAATTTTTTTATTTATTTTTGAGACAGAGAGAGACAGCGTGAGCAGGGGAGGGTCAGAGAGAGAGGGAGACACAGAATCCAAAGACAGGCTCCAGGCTCTAAACTGTCAGCACAGAGCCCAACGCGGGGCTCGAACCCACAAACCATGAGATCATGACCAGAGCTGAAGCCGGATGCTTAACTGACTGAGCCACTCAGGCGCCCCTTCTGTAGTTTTAATACAAGGAAATTTTCTTTTCATTTTTCACCAAGAAATTCGCGGTGGTCAGGGTATTTTATACACTCTGATTAGATGCTCCTTCCATTCTGGTAGTATTTCCTTCCGTTCATAGTAACTATGCTTTGTTGAATGATAAATGTTAAATGTTATTACATCCTTTTTATTTACTTGTTTTCAACTCAGACCTTTGGGAAAGAAATAAAATTTGCAAGAGTTTTGTCTAGGGGCGCCTGGGTGACTCAGTCAGTTGGGCGTCTGACTTCCGCTGGGGTCATCATCTCGCATTTGTGGGTTTGAGCCCTGCATCGGTCTCTGGGCCAACAGCTCAGAGTCTGGAGCCAGCTTTGGATTCTGTGTCTCCCTCTCTCTCCGCCCCTCCCCTGCTCATGCTCCCGCGCTCTCTCTCTCTCAGAATTTTTTTTTTTAATGAAAGAGTTTTGTCTAGAGACTTAAAGGAGGCCCTTGCCTAGGTCCGTACGTTTGAGGACTCCACTCTGGCATCTGGCAGTGTCTCTTCCCATGGGGGGAAGATCCGTGGTGGCAAGGCGATGTGCCCAACCAGAACACGTGCCTCCTAGACACACTTCTTATGCGCAAATAGCTGCACGCCTGCTTCAGAAGCGTGCTTAGGTCTCTGACTCCCAAGGGTGAGCTGTGACAGTCTGTGTACCAGGGTGTAAACAAAGCTCAGAAATGTGAGGTGGGTGCTTGGGGCATATAAACAAATGCAGGGGTGGGGAGAGGGGAGGGCAATCTGTAGGTCAGGGGCCAACTCTCCTGCCTGGTCAAGTTTTGTCGCTGAACTCCATAATATCAGAGAATTTTAAACTCAAACCTTGTCTTCCAGGTCTTTATGAAGGCATGTTTGTCAAGATAAGAGAATAATTCCGTTTGGTGGCTTGATTTCTAACTTTCAAATACTAAGACAAATAGTATGTGGGCCTCAATTTGTACTCATCAGACTTCTGCAAATGTCGGTGCGGTACCTGACCAGTGAATGTACAACTCACTTAAAAATTGCATTTCATCCGTGCTATTATATTTTACACTCTGATATTTTCATCATGACATCTTCTAGATCGCCCTAAACAGCAGATCCAAACACTAGAATACAGAGGTTAAAAGCTCAGATTTCAGGGGCACCTGGCTGACTCAGTGGGTTGGACATCCCACTTCAGCTCAGTCATGATCTGCGGCTTGTGGGTTCGGGCCCCGTGTCGGGCTCTATGCCAACAGCTTGGAGCCTGGAGCCTGCTTCAGACTCTGGGTCTACCTCTCTCTCTGCCCCCTACCCCACACTCATGCTCTGTTTCTCCCTCAAAAATACATAAACATTAAAAAAAATTTTTTAAAGCTCAGATTTTGGAATAAGCCAAATGTTGATTCCAATCTAGATTCAACCATTTTCTAGCAATGTAACTTTGATGAAGTGACTTAATCTTTCTGAGCCTCAATCTTACCTACAAAATGGGAGTAACAAGATCTATCTCATAGGATTTAAGGAGGATTAAATTAGAGATTACACATTAAATGATTAGCATGGTGATTAGCCCTCGGTAAAATCTCAAAGAGCTGCAGCTATTTTAAGGAAGAATGTTGAACGCTGCTAGCTAGGCACTGCCATTATATCCCATAAATCCCCCTAAAAACCCAGACTGGATACTATTGTTATTTCTCCATTTTATTTTATTTTTTCTAAAGAGATTCAGTAACTTTTTTTTTTTTTGAGAGACAGAGAGAGACAGCAGGAGCAGGGGAAGGTCAGAGAGGGAGACACAGAATCGGAAGCAGGCTCCAGGCTCTGAGCTGTCAGCACAGAGCCCAGCGTGGGGCTCAAACCCAAGAACTGCGAGATTATGCCCTGAGCCAGTCAGACGCTTAGCTGACTGAGCCACCCAGGCATCCCCCACCCATGTCAACTTTCAAAAGACCTTGCAAGGGGGCACCTGGGTGGCTCAATCAATTAAGCATCTGGTCCTGGTATCAGCTCAGGTCATGATTTCAGGGTTCAAGAGTTCTAGCCTCACGTGGTTCGAGCCTGCTTGGGTTTCTCTCTCTCCCTCTCTCTCTACCCCTACTCTGCTTGTCCTGTCTCTGTCTCAAAATAAATTAAAAACAATTTTTTAAAAGAAATAAACTTAAAAGAACAAACAAAAGCCCTTCCAGGAAGCTGGGAACAGGTGAAACCAATCAGAGCACACGCTGACTACTTCAGGACTACGTTAACTGCACTTGAAACACCGCTGTGAAATAAAGCTAAAATTGCTATTATCTACAAATGTGTAAACCCGTATGTTGTAAATTGATATTCTTAAGTATTAAAAAGGGTTCCATTTGTTTGTTCTTGAGAATAAAGGCAAAATGGATTTTCTGTTGACCCAAAAGTTAAACATTAACGGACTTTACATTGGAAACATTTGCTGAGTGGATGTTCCACAAAGTTTCAAAATTTACATAAAGTCTATTCCCTCAAACTCATTTCCCACTGGCAAATACCGATTATCTTTCACAAAAGCTATTTTCGGGGCGCCTGGGTGGTTCAGTTGGGTGGGCGTCCGACTTTGGCTCAGGTCATGATCTCACAGTCCGTCGGGCTCTGTGCTGACAGCTCAGAGCCTGGAGCTTGTCTTCGGATCCTGTGTCTCCCTCTCTGCCCCTGCCCCACTCGCTCTCGGTCTCTATCTCTCAAAATAAAGACATAAAAAAACTAAAAAACATTAAAGCTATTTTATCTCTCTCTTGGCTGGAATATAAATTGCGAGAAGACGGGTTATAGCTAGTGTGTTCACTGCACCATCTAGAATTATGCACACAACAGGTGCTCAGTGAATATTGACTGAATTGACAATTGCAAATCCAACTAGGATCTATGCACTCTTCCCCGTGCTAGACGCTACGGTGTGTGGACAGGTATTAACTCGAGCCTTAGAAAACTCTCACTACTGGTTCCCTACAAAAGGCACAATTCATATGGTTCGGCCTAATTGTTTTTAAAGGGTCCTAGAGTATTCTATGAAGCAAAGTGGAATACTACAAAAGCTAAGATAGAAATGGAGAACATTTTTCTCATAAGAAAAAATTATCTCATAAAAGTTACCAAAGGCTTCAAGTCCTAGGTTAAGATATTCTCACGAAGCACTGACGACACCCCCAACATTCCAAATGTTAAACTAGGGGGGACGCCTGGGTGGCTCAGTTGCTCAAGCATCCAAATCTTGATTTCAGCTCCAGCTGTGATCTCACCTGAAGTTCGCGGGTTCGAGCCCCACATCGGACACTTACTGACAGGTCGGAGACTGGAGCCTGCTTGCTCTCTCTCTCTCAAAAATAAGTAAGACACTAGAAAAATAGAAGTTTTTAGAAAAGACAGAAAAGTAGGTTTCAAAATATGTCTAAACAAATCTGCTTTGCATTTCTAGAAATAAAATCTATTTAAATACAGTAATTTCCAATTTTTGTACATAATTTTGTCCATCCAGACCTTAAGATCACATGACATTCCAAAAATCAGGACTCTTTGAAATATATGAAACAAAGAAAGAATCTGGGTTATATAAAATTTTATTATCAAATAAAGCGTAATTTACATGATTCCAAGTTTTGATTTCCATATATAGTATTCTACTTAAATAGTAAAAGACACTAGCAGAGCACAGCTTCCAAGTCCCATTAAATGAAAGGCTGAAGGTCTCAAAACGAGACAATCTGCCAGGAAGGACAATAAGTTTCTTTACAAGCTCTCAAAAGTGTCACAAGTTCATACTTTTCTTGCTTGTGATCCCAAAACGGGCAGCATCTTCATTTCATCCACTCTGTTCTTGTGAACTTGGAAGGCAGGTGTTATCCATCTCCCACAGGAGCACTGCTCACCGTACCAGTTGAAAGAACCCAGCTTGGCATTGCATTTGGGGCAAAGAAGCTGAAATAAAGTAAAGCAACCACGTCACTTCATTCATTCTCCTGTCGACGAAACAAAGAATTATCACTGGCAAGAGAGGCTACGAAACAGGTAAGACATAGCTCCTACCTCCCGGAGTTTATGATCTAAACAGCAAGGTGCCATGCGAGGGCAATTTACCATGACAGGCGGTGGACTGTGATCACTGTGCAGGAAGCATGTTGTGTCCTGGGAGTTGGGCAAAGGCCCAGGGTGATCCCAGCACGAGGGGGAAACGTAAAGGCTGAGACATGAAATGTCAGGTTGCAGGACATGGCATGTGCTGGCTTTTAAATCACTCTGCGGTTTAATATTTCAAACTAAGACCATCCTGGCTAAAGAACAGGAAGGCGTGTCAGGAGCCTCATGTTCTAGAACTGATAGTGACAGCAGAGAAGTTAGGGCTCAGATTCCTGGCTATTTTAAAACAAACAACCAGGGGCCCCTGTGTGGCTCAGCCAGTGAAGCATCAGACTCTTGATTTCCACTGAGGTCATGATCTCCCCGGGGTTCATAGGATAGAGCCCCACAGCCGGGCTCCAGGTGTCAGCGCGGGATTCTCTCTCTCCCGCTCTGTCCCTCTCCCCCGCTCACGCTCTTTCTCAAAATAAATAAATACTTAAAAATAATAATAAAGGGATGCCTGGGTGGCTCGGTTGGTTGAGCGTTCGATTTCAGTTCAGGGCACGATCTAGTAGTTTGTGAGTTTGAGCCCCACATCGGGCTCGCTGCTGTCAGTACAGAGCCTCCTTCGGATTCCGTGTTGCCCTCTCTTTGCCACTCTCTGTCTCTCTCAAAAATAAACAAAAAACATTTAAAAAATACAATAATAAAAACCTGATACTCCAGTAAAATAGTTAAGTCAAAAAAAGCTGAACAAGTCTACTATATTATATTCTGATGTATTTAGAGCATGATTTTTTAGGTTTAGCTCTTTATTTTGTGCATGACATGAGGTAGGAACTTTTAGTTTTAATTTTAAATGATATAAGCTCTGGACATAAAATCCAAGCCTGATTTGATTACAGAAGTATCTTAAATTTTAATTGACAAAATATACCAGAAGGTTGACATAAGCAATAGACTAGAAAAATCTTTGTAATATATTAGAGGAGTCATTAACACCTAGACCATATAAAGAGCTCCTAGTCAATAGGAAAAAGGCCAAATCCATAGAGAAATGGATATAAAGGAAACTTACAGAAAAAGGAGCAATAAACCGCTGACAAGTATATAACAATGTTGGTTCCCAGTAGTCGTCATGGAAATTCAAATTATAACATTTTCAGATGGATACTTTACATCTCACAGACTGGCAAACTTTACCAGTCTTATAACACCCATTTTGCCGGGGATATGGGGAAATGGGTACATGTATTCAGTGCTAGCAAGAACCAAATTTGTGTGGGCATTCTGACTGTCAGCCTAAACATGAGCGGTATTTAGGATGTACACAGTCCTCAAGCGAGGGACCCCACGTTTAGGTGTACAGGAAAATTCAAATATGTGTACAAAGAAGTATGCACAAATATGATCTAGAATCTTCCACAAAACTGCCTTTGACTTGCATGTATTCCAGGTAAAATAAGAGCAGCAAGCTAAAAGCACAGGTCACAAAAGAAAAAAAGCAGAGAAAGTGGGCCTCAAAATTAAAAACCCTAGTGCTGCAAATGATACCACCAGGAACAGGAAGTGACTGCTAACGGGCACAGCGTTATTTTGGGAATCATGAAAATAATGACTTTGCAAAAATTCTATGAGCATATGAAAATCCAGTGAATTGGGGCGCCCGGGTGGCTCAGTTGGTTGAGCGTCCAACTTCAGCTCAGGTCACGATCTCACAGTGGTTTGAGTTCCAGTGCAGAGTCAGGCTCTGTGCTTACAGCTCAGAGCCCGATACGGGGCTCAAAGTCACAGATCACAATATCATGACCTGAGCTGAAGTCAATGCTTAACCAACTGGGCCACCCAGGCACCAGAACTGTATACTTTAAATGGGTAAATTATGTAGTAAGTGAATTATAGCTCAATATGCAGAACTGTCTGAAAATGTGGGTTTGACTATCAGGTGCCTCTTTCTAGACAAGACACTAAATATAAACTAAGTTTCTCTACATATAAAATGTGACTACATCTGTTCTACCTTTTTTATAAAGTTACTGTACTCTTCAAAGAAATATAGTGAGTATCATAAAATTTTCATATACAAACCATAAAAACCTTTCAATCATTAAGACTAACTACATCTTGGGGTGCCTGGTGGCTCAGTTGGTTAGGCATCCAACTTCAGCTCAGGTCATGATCTCACAGTTCGTGGGTTCGAGCCCCACATCAGGCTCTGTGCTGACAGCTTGGAGCCTGGAGCCTGCTTCTGATTCGGGGTCTCTCCCTCTCTCTGCCCCTCCCCGGCTTGTGTGTGTGCATGCATGTGTGCTCTCACTCTCTCAAAAATAAATATTAAAAAAAATTTTTAAAAAGATATGGAAAATAGGTATGTTCTCCAAAGATGTTTAAAAAAAAAAAAGACCAATTATACCTTAGATTATGTGTGGGGTGCCTGGGTGGCTCAGTCGGTTGAGCATCTGACCTTCATGGTTTGTGGGTTCAAGCCCCACGTCGGGCTCTGAGCTGACAGTGCAAAACCAGTTTCAGATTCTGTGTCTCCCTGTCTGTATGACCCTCCCCTGCTCATGCGCACACACTCTCTCTCTCAAAAATGAATGAATAAACTTAAAGAATATTTTTAGATTAATATGAAGTAAACCTACACGAGAAATGTGGCTGTCACGTGGCTCATATGAGCTGCATTCTTAAGAATGAACAGGAAATGAGAACAAAGGTCTTAGCAAACATACAAACTGAAAGATCAGGTAAAAAAGAGAGATGTTATGGAGCCAAAAGAAAAAAAAGTGAGGGAAGAAAAATTTTTACTTTTTAAACCCTTGATTTGCCCTTACTTGTTATTAAGTTTGCGTTTTGTTAAAACATTCTAATTGGTTGATGTTAGTCTTCCCCTTGAAAAAATATAAATAGCCTTAAAAGGCATTAACTTAGACCAACAGCTCTAACTAGAAGTGGGTCACTATTTTAGATCAGCTGGGTCTTATTTAATTAATATGCTTGATAGCTTCTTATCCACACTAGAAAGATATAATTTTTTTTAAGGTTTATTTATTTTTGAGAGAGAGAGTATGTAAACGGGAGAAGGGCAGAGAGAGGAAGACACAGAATCTGAAGCAGGCTTTGGGCTCAGAGCTGTCAGCACAGAGCCCGATGTGGGGCTCGAACCCATGAGCCGCGAGATCATGACCTGAGTTCAAGTCAGCCACTTAACTGACTGAGCCACCCAGGGACCCCTAGAAAGAGATAATCTTTATGAAGTAATTATGATGGTTTAAAGTCCAACAAAGAACAAAGTAGAGATGATACAATGAAACTGCAGAAAAGAAAACGTGTTCCAACCTGTCCATCCATCACGCCCAACAACGCAGACTCCATCCACTGCACGGGTTCAATGAAGTATGATGTGCACTGGGCCCGAGTCCCAGTCGTGAGCATCAAAGACGGCGTCACTCTCTTGTGGGCAAAGGCTATCGGACCACTCCCTTCGTTATGATCCAAGATGCTAGAACTTCGAAATAAAGATCGCCTGCAACCCCCAAACAAAAACATTAATGGCTTTCAAAAGGATGAAAGCATCGACGAGATGTGCAGTATTTCTTAGAGAGCAAAATTAAAATAAGATTATGCTACTGTACTTTTCAGTAACCTCTACAAATAACTTGATTTATTTTCACTTTTAAGAACTTATTTTCCGAGCGCCCGACTTTGGCTCAGGTCATGATCTCAGGGTCTGTAGGTTCAAGCCTCATTTCGGGCTCTGTGCTGACAGCTCAGAGCCTGGAGCCTGTTTCAGATTCTGTGTCTCCCTTTCTCTCTGCCCCTCCCTGCTCATGCTCAGTCTCTCTCTGTCTCAAAAATAAGCACACAAACAACAAAAAAAAGAATTTATTTTCTTTTTAAAAGCAGATTTGAAGAGGCGCCTGGGTGGCTTGGTTAAGCATCCGACTCTTGATTTCAGCTCAGATCACGATCTGACAGCTGTGCAATCCAGCCTCTGGTCGGGTTCCGGGCTGAACGGGGAGCCTGCTTAGAATTTTCTTTCTGCTCTCTCTCTGTCGCTCCCCCCACTTGTGCGTGCGTGCGCAGGTGCACACACACCAGGAAAAGGAGAGAGAGAGAATCCCAGGCAGGCTTCACACTCAGCACGGGCTCCATCCCACAACCCTGGGATCATGACTGACCTGCAATCAAGTTGGGCGCTTAACCAACTGAACCACCCAGGGACCCCTGATTTTGAAACTTCTCCACTATTCAATTAAATAAATTCTCCCTACAGATTTTAAGGAAATGAAACTTTCAGTACTTTTCAGTTACTGAGACATGATACAATCTCCAGAAGTTAGAAAATATTTTACCTGCACTTTCTACATTTGTAGAGAACCTCATCTTTCAATCCTTGTGAAATGGTGGTTGGGTCAACAGCAAAGAGTTCTTGAGGTAAGTTCTGTAATTCTACACGACATAATTAAAATGTATCTATTTGGTGAAGTTAACTCTGCATTGTCAGACAAAGTTCAGCTAATGTCAAGTTAAGGCAAGAAGTGCTGACCTCAGAAATTAAAAAAGAAAAAAAAAAATCTCCAGTGTTGAGAAATCAGGGTGAGGTAGGAGAACATAGTGAATCCTTGGATTCCGGGACAGACTGCCTGAGTTCAAATCCCAGCCCACCACTTACAAACCATGTGACCTTGAACAAGTGATTTCTTGCTAAATCACAGTTTCAAAAGGAAATAGAAGTACCTGTCTCAAGAGATTACTGGAAAAGCGAGACAAGGCGCCTGAAGCCTTTCGGAGCGTCAGAAGAAAGAGCATCTAAAAAGGGCCCAATATGGGGCGCCTGGATGGCTCAGGTCACGATCTCACGGTTCATGGGTTCGAGTCCCGCATCAGGCTCTGTGCTGACAGCTCAGAGCCTGGAGCCTGCTTCAGATTCTGTGTCTCCCTCTCTCTCTGACCCTCCCCCACTCATGCTGTTTCTCTCTGTCTCAATAATAAATAAAAACATAAAAAATAAAAAATAAATAAAATAAAAAGGGCCCGACAAGTACTAGCAATTAGTAGTTACCTGGATACTTTTCTGTAACCTTCTGTAAACGATACTGCTTATACACTGCACTCGAAGTATCCACTTCATACCCCATGGCCTGGTACAATTTCAGTTGCCACTCAAAGCCCTCATTCATCCTGTAAGAGCAAACAAATACAAGGTTAAGTTTTCATCACATGAGTAAAATCACATTGCAAAAAAACAGAATTATTACAATAAAAAAGAATTCACTTGGCCTCCGGTTTGATGGTCTGCAGATTTTCATAGGCTTTTTCAAAGGAAAGTCGGTCAGTCTTCATCACAAAAGCAGTCACTACAGCCACGCTTCGACTGACTCCTGCATGACTGAAAAAGAGACCTTTAAAATAAAATAGCAAATAGCAGCATTTAAAAAAAAACAAAAAAGCAGCGCCTGGGTGGCTCAGTCAGTTAAGTGTCCAACTTCAGCTCAGGCCATGATCTCGGTCTGTGGGTTTGAGCCCCGTGTCGGGGTCTGTGCTGACAGCTCAGAGCCTGGAGTCGGCTTCAGATTCTGTGTCTCCCTCTCTCTCTGCCCCTCCCCAGCTCATGCTCTGTTTCTCTCTGTCTCAATAATAAATAAACATTAAAAAAAAAAATTCCAGCTCCCTATCAGTGATAAAGTTCAGGTCCACTTCAGGTAGGCATCTTCTACCCAAGAGAAACTCTTTGTCTCTGAAATACTATGGACATACAAAAAAATTACTTCCTTTTTGAAAAAAAATTTTTTAACATTTATTTATTTTTTAGAGACAGATCATGAGAAAGGGAGGGGCAGAGAGAGGGAGACACAGAATCCAAAACAGGCAAACAATGAGATCATGACCTGAGCCAAAGTCAGACGCTCAAAGACTGAGCCACCCAGGCGCCCCTATTTATTTCCTTATTGTGTTTGAAATCTGAACTATATGAATGTATCACCTTTTCAAAAATAATTACACTATTAAAAAAAAATTATAATGGCTTTGGGGAAAAATCCAAGCTCCCTTGCTCTTGGCATTAAAGGGGCCTGGAAACCTGGTCCCAGGCTTCTCTCCATTTTTACCACTACCTTATATCCTTTACCTAAAAATTTGGAGCCAGAGCTGGCACACAGTAAAAGCGCTGGCTCAATAAATTGGAACTCCTGTTATTACACTCCAGTCCAACTACAAAGGACTACTAAGAATTCCCAAATACCTACCAAGATTTTCTCTTTGGCATCGCTACAACCTATCTCCATCTTTCCCGCGGGCATGGCTCAGGGATCTTTTGTGTCCTAACCAAGTTTTCTCTCCCCATTTCTCCCCTTCATCAACCACCCTCTGCCCCAAACAAAATCACTGAAAATAATCGACTTTTCCTCTGAAGGTTGGATACCTTTAACCTTTATTCATCTTTTTTAGTACATGACTCACATCATAGACTGCATTACTATTATCTACGTAGGTGTCTGGCTTCTCCTGAAGAGCTTTATTTTTTTTTAATAGTTTATTGTCAAATTGGTTTCCATACAACACCCAGTGCTCTTCCCCACAAGTGCCCTCCTCCGTCACCACCACCTCTTTTCCCCCCTCCCCCTTCCCCTTCAACTCTCAGTTCGTTTTCAGTATTCAATAGTCTCTCAAGTTTTGCATCCCTCTCTCTCCCCAACTCTCTTTCCCTCTTCCCCTCCCCCGGTCCTCCATTAGGTTTCTCCTATTCTCCTGTTAGACCTATGAGTGACAACATATGGTATCTGTCCTTCTCCGCCTGACTTATTTCACTTAGCATGACACCCTCGAGGTCCATCCACTTTCCTACAAATGGCCAGATTTCATTCTTCCTCATTGCCATGTAATACTCCATTGTGTCTATATACCACATCTTCTTGATCCACTCATCAGTTGATGGACATTTAGGCTCTTTCCATGATTTGGCTATTGTAGACAGTGCTGCTATGAACATTGGGGTACATGTGCTCCTATGCATCAGCACTTCTGTATCCCTTGGGTAGATCCCCAGCAGTGCTATTGCTGGGTCATAGGGGAGTTCTACGGATAGTTTTTTGAGGAACCTCCATACTGTTTTCCAGAGTGGCTGCACCAGTTTACATTCCCACCAACAGTGCAGGAGGGTGCCCGTCTCTCCACACCCTCGCCAGCATCTATAGTCTCTTGATTTGTTCATTTTAGCGACTCTGACTGGTGTGAGGTGGTATCTCAGTGTGGTTTTGATTTGTGTTTCCCTGATACTGAGTGATGTTGAGCATCGTTTCATGTGCCTGTAGGCCATCTGGATGTCCTCTTTGGAGAAGTGTTCCTGAAGAGCTTTAAACTCAAAGTGCAGGGACTTTGCC